>CM067169.1:5782464-5794073 GCA_034093135.1 Erigeron breviscapus | reverse complement strand
AAGGACATGCAAACATGGCAGCCTCTTGACCGGTTGCCATCTCACCCTTCTGAATGGGAAGTTATTAGGGCAGGTCTAGATGCTACCAAGGGGGAAAGAAGTGCAGTCCTTCCACCAGTTGCACCTGAAAGAACTCCATCTGGAAGTCAAGCTGGTAGGGAAATGGTTGTAGCTGCCAGTACTGAAGCTGGTGAGCAAACTGGTGATATGGGTGATAGGGGGAATGTTTTGGATAAGGGCAAAGGGTTAGCAGTTGATGTATCTGCCCAGCCGGCCACTGATATTCCTATGTTAGAAACTGGCAATGCTGATGTACTTCCTCCAGTGTCAGATAGTGATAGCAGAAGATTGGCTAGACTTGGCAATGATATTAAAGAAAGAAAGAAAATGAAACAAAGAAACCAAGTTGAAGCCAGAGCACATCTTGCACAGATCAAACTGCTTGATATGAGTGATGCTAATCTTTTGGGAATCACTAAGGAGGAGTATGCCAGAATTAAGAATGATCCCAGGATAGTTGACCAGTTGAAAGAAATGCTTGATGTTGAACTGGACAGACACTATCCTGATGATGAAGCTGAATTCGATGCCAAAAGTTTGAACATATCAGTGGAGAAGGCTAAGGAGAATAGGGCCAGTGGGATTCTAAAAAGAATTGCAAATGTTAAGAAGGTTGTGAAAAAGGTATTGAATCCACCAAGAAGGATTCCTCAACCAAGAAGACCACTGACAAGAGATGCTGACCTTAGCACATTTGTTGAACCAACTGGAGAGGTATCTAATGAAGACATCAAGTCCGCTGTACTGGCTGCTGGTGCTGGGAGTATAAAAATAACAAATGAATCTGAAGCAAGAAGCTATTACTCCCAGATCATGTCAACCAGAAGACATAGTGGTACTATCAATGGTGTTAATGTAACAATTAAGCCAGGCACCAAAGTCTTTCACGTTGAAGTTAGTTATACCAGAGGGCCACTGGTTAAAACTGACAATCCTGGTGCAATGCAGTATGGGTTCAGTGAATGGGTTGAAATGGTGAATGTGTTGGATGCAAAGGCACAAAAGAATAGGTTTGAGAAAGCATGGGTGAACTTCCTAAGGGCAAGATTCAACACAAAGAAAATCTGGAGCTAAAGTTGAATATTGACCCTGAAGACTCACAACCTATCTCTTCAGTGACCAAGAGAAGAAGAACTGGCGAAGGGCCATCTCATTAAGTTCTTTCTTTTCAGTTATCTACTTGTATTTTGTTTTACATTCTGTAACTTGTATAAATTTCATTTCCTTGTATAAATGAAGTTACCAGTTTGTAACCACAAGGTAGATAATAGATTAAAATCTAACAAACCTAAAAGAAAAACCTAAGGCATTTATTGATCTATAAAAATGCCTTGGAAAACTTAGATAGATTTAAATCAAACAAGTCCTTCCAGTTCACACTTGTACAGATACAAGAACTAGAAAAAGACTTGGCAATATTTCTAGACAAATAGGGGGAATTTGTTAGGACCAGTTTACTGGTAAACTGGCCAGTCTCCAGTTGCACCTGGAGACCCAGTGAAACTGTCCAGTGAACTGGAGACCCAGATGATTTGTCCAGAAATATATTGAAGTCCAGTTGCACCGTACACTCAACGCAACTGAAGACTTCCTCCAGTTGAGAACTGACCAGTTGAAGAATCATTCCAGTTGAAGTCGAAGACAACAAATGGAAGATAGAGAATGACAATGGCAGCGAAGCCTAGTTGACATTCTAGTCAGTTACAAACTGGAGACCATCAGTGGAAAGCTCTTACAAAGCTTTACACTAATTACGAGGAATTGACTTTTGTGCTTTATGTCCTTTTACCCGGATAATAAGACTTATCTTATTATTTAATTACTAAAAGGTACATAAAGCTGGTTGAATAAAGTTGCTTTATCCTGCAACTTTACACTGCATTTTAAGGAATTAAATGTTATTCCTTAAATGCTCTCAACCACATTTGTACGGCCAAAGTTAACATCCCAATGTTAACTTTGCCTATAAATACAAGTCATTGCACAACAAGAATATTAACTTCTTCGAACACACTTCGAAGGAAATCACACTTTGCATACCTGCAATATTCTTGGTGAACTTGTGCAATATTCTCTCAATCGTAAAAAGGAACATTTCACAACTTTAAGTGTTTAGATTGTTTAGAGAAATTCCGAGTGTAGATCAATTGTAGTTCATAGGTTGTTAGGATATTTACATTCTTGTATTATCTTGGTTCCGCAACAACCTTGTAATTTATTTAACATCAATAAATAAATTACACTTGAAAATTACATATTGTCTCATCAATTTATTTTACAAGTATTTGTATTATTGCATTGTTCTTTACTTATTGTCTTTTAAATAAGTAATCTATCTAGAACTTGGTATATACACACTGCAACTGGTCGTCTCCAGTTCAGTGCATATATTGCAAAGTAACTCCACCATCGACATAGAGGTGTCTTCAGTAGTACCATCTATTGAGTTGGGACTTACAGTGCATATCTGCTGAAATCTTTGTTCTTCATTATCAATATCACTCGAACACTCGGGTCAACTTTTTGGCCAAAAATCGTCAGAAAATGTACCAAATGCATACAAAATCGACTCAAAACACATACGAAAAAGGTCAATAATGATGTGGGCGATCTATATAAATTGGTCACATCAGATACCAAAGACCCAAACTGGGGACACCCTTAAGGTATTTCAGTATGCGCTTTACAGCCAGCATATGAGATTCTTTTGGATTAGACTGATATCTGGCACATAAACATGTTGAAAACATTATGTCTGGTCTACGCAGTTAAATACATCAGTGAACCAATCATGCCTCTATAGACAGTGATGTTCACTGGTTTTCCATCAGGATCTGAGTCCAGTGTCAGTGGTGCAGAAATTGGAGTGGGTTTTGATGGTGAAGAGTTCATATCATATTTCTTTAAAAGATCTCTAACATATTTTTCCTGATTAATAAAAATACCATCTTTGGTTTGTTTAATCTGAAGTCCTAGAAAATATGTTAATTCACCCATTAAACTCATTTCATATTCAGAGGACATGATTTTAGAAAATTTCCTGCACATGTTTTCATCAGTAGACCCAAAAATAATATCATCAACATAAATTTGTACCAGTAGAATATTACCTTTTTCACGAAGAATAAATAAGGTATTGTCAATTGCACCTCTTTTAAAACCATTTTTCAATAAGCGTCTAGTCAGAGTATCATACCAGGCACGTGGGGCTTGTCTGAGACCATAAAGAGCTTTGTCTAGACGATATACCCAGTGAGGATGCTTTTCATCAACGAAACCTGGTGGTTGTCTGACATACACTTCTTCTTCTAATTTTCCATTCAAAAAGGCACTCTTTACATCCATCTGGTAGACCTTGAATTGATGATGCACAGCGAATGCTAAGAATATTCTGATCGCTTCAAGTCTAGCCACTGGAGCAAATGATTCATCAAAATCAACATCTGACTGGCAGTACCCTTGTGCTACCAGTCTGGCCTTATTTCTGATTACGTGGCCATCTTCATCTACCTTGTTCCTGAAGACCCATCTTATTCCAATTGGTTCTTTCTTGCCAACTGGGAAAGGGACCAGGTACCAAACCTTGTTCCTTTAAAACTGGTGAAGCTCTTCTTGCATAGCAGTCACCCAGCTTGGATCTTCCATAGCCTCGTCAATCTTCTTTGGTTCAATCAGTGATAAGAAACTGACATATAAGCATTGATCACTGGAGGCTCTTCTGGTCTGAACCCCTCTACTGGAGTCACCTATGATCTGATCGATAGGATGAGCTTTTGTCCATCTGGAGTATTGACCAGGATTGTTACTGACAACAATATCAGTGCAAGAGTTCAATTGTGTTTCAGGATGAGGATCCTGCCAGACTATTTCAACATCTTCATCTGAATCAGTAAGATCACGATTTGCATCATGAAATTCCTCATTTGAAGGCATTTCTGGTATAATATCAACTGATACTGATACTGGGGGAGTAGTACGAACATCTGATCCAATAACAAGTTCAGAGGGTAGTTTGAAACTTATTGAAGGATAGAAAGGTGTACTACTGGGGGTTTTCTTCTTTTGAGCTGGTTCCAAGTCAGAATGACTGGAAACTTCTTCAGGTGAATCTTTGCAGTTGATGGGATCAGATTCACATAAGATAATTGGATTTTCTGGGGGAGAATCAAGGACTGGCTTTCTATTAATTGCATTATTCGATTCATCAAATGTAACGTGTATTGACTCATGGACCTTCTCCAGTCTCTTGTTGTAGACTCTGAAGGCCTTGCGAATGGCTGAATAGCCTAAGAAATACCCTTCATCAGCTTTGGCATCGAATTTGCCTAACTGACTGGAGTCGTTCAGAATGTACACTGGACATCCAAAAACGTGAAAATAACCAATATTTGGTTTTCTATTTCTTAAGACTTCATAGGCTGTCTTCTTGTGTCTTTTGATGTAAACAGACATGTTCTGGGTGTGGCAAGCAGTAGCAATTGCTTCAGCCCAGAAACTGGTAGGAAGACCAGATTCAGCCAACATACTCCTGGCAGCTTCTATCAGTGTTCGATTCTTTCTTTCTACAACTCCATTCTGTTCTGGAGTTCTTGCTGAGGAGAAGTTCTGGGAGATGCCAGTGTCAGTACAGAATGACTCCAGAGTTGCATTCTGGAATTCTGTTCCATTGTCACTTCTTAACTGACACACCTTTCGCTTATGCTTGAGTTCAATCTGCTTGATAAGAGTGATGATTTCAGCAGCAGCTTCACTTTTAGACCTCAGAAAGATCACCCAACAATATCTGGAGAATTCATCTACGATCACCAGGGTGTATCTTTTACCAGCACGAGTCTGAACATTCACTGGACTAAAGAGATCCATATGAAGCATGTGAAGTGGTTTGTAAAGTCCCAAACTCGATGGTTAACTCAGAAGTGTAAAATACAACAAGTCTAATAAGCACTAGAATGGACTAGTATTACTTGAATATAAATGCAATAATATAAACAAAGTAATACAAGACTAAAAGCAATAAATTAAAGGTGGAACACAATGTAATTTTTTCAAGTGTATTTTATTTATGATGTTAAATAAAATACAAGGTTGTGCGGAATCAAGATAATACAAGTATGTAAGTATCCTAACAACCTATGAATTACAAATGATCTATATTTGCCAAATAAACTCTTTGGATCGAGATACTTAAAGTTGTGAAGTATCCCTGTTTAAGATCGAGAGTATTTAGACAAATTCACCTTTAATGCTAAAAGTGATTTTAACGAAGAAATGACTTTGTATTTATAGGCAAACAAATTCACCAGTGAATTTGTGCCATACAAATATGGTTGCATGCATTTAATGAACCGACAAGGTCATTAAATGCATTGGTTAAGGTACAAGGATAAAGTCACATCAATATGACAATAATCCTTTTAACCAACCACCATTACACACGTAAGCACTTTGGTAAAGAACAAGTGGAATGTTCTTTGGAAAGTGTGTAAAGGCAAAAAGTCAATTCCTCGATATCAGTGTTCAGACTTGTAAGGTCTAGAACACTGACAATCCTCCAGTCGTAGATCTGGTAAGACTTCCAGTGGACTCCGCCATTTGTCAGTCTTCTTTATTCTGACTTCAGTCTTTGACTTCAGTGAGAATGTCTTCAGTAGAATAGATCTGGACTGGGGGTGAAGTCCAGTGAGCTAATCTGGAATACTCCAGATTTCCTATACAAGTATTTTGCTCACTGGTCTTCTATTATTTCTGAACAAATCTTCAGAGGGACTCCAGGTTTCCAAGTCTGGAGTAGGTCTAGTAAATATTATTTCTGGACAGATCTTCAGTAAGGCTCCAGTAGTCGAGTCTGGAGCGAGTCCAGTAAATCTGGACCTAAAAAATTCCCCCTATTTGTTTAGAAATAATGCAAGTGTTTTCAAGCTTATATCTATACAAGTTTGTATGCTTGAAAAACACTTGTTTTGACTTAGTCTAAAAAAAATTAAGTTACTGGAGAACACTTTATAGATCATCAGTGTTTCAGTTTCATCTTTTAATTCTAACTTAGACTAAATCTGATCATTTACTTTATGAATCAAAATATGCAACTATATTTACAGCCATCAACAGAAAATAAGTTACAATTTTGTGAAAATAAATACAAGTACAAGTAAATGATACAAGAGTCAGGCCCTTCTTTTCGACGTCTGTCCAGGAGCATCTTCAGAAGCCTTTCTCTTTGGTGATGGAGAGGATGGTACTGAAACAGGTGGTCTCATACCCAGAACAACTTCCATTTGTTGTATTCTTTTCCACACCTTTTCAATCCTCTTCATAAATGCCTTAACATCAGGAGACAAATCAGTTTTTCCTTTGAAAGTTAATCCTATCTCCTTCAGTTCAGTCCATCCAAAAGCTTGGACTGATGCATTCTTCCTTTCATCAGTAAAGTTACCCTCTCTGGTCAATTTTATATTAAACCTGGTCATGCCTTCATGATTATCAGCAAGTTTGATCTCTGCACCAATGATCCTTCTGGTATCAGCCCTGAATTTCAACATTTCTTCATATTTGGCTCTTTGCTTAGCCATCTGGATCATATATTCGGTTTCCTTGGATACTCTCTGCTGTTCCATGGCAGACTGGAGTTGTTCACGATTAATTTTGAGTGAAGTATCCAGAGGAATGAATGTGCTCAGATCTACATCTTTAATTGCTTTGAGTTGTTTGGCAGTAAGTTTAGGCAAGCCTTTAATCTTCTTCCTGTACTCTATCTCCAGAGCACCAGCATTCTTTCTAATCTTTCTCTGGAGGTTCACCAGTTCCTCCATTCTCTGTCTGATCAGTTCCACTACACTGACACCATATGTAACTGCATCATAGACTTGTTCTTCTTCAGAGTATCTGGAGCGAATGTGTACATCATCCAATGCATCCAGACATTGATGAACTCTAGGGTCATCCTTCATCTTTTTGTACACATCAATATTTATGCCCAACCTGCCAGCATTGTACGAATCCAGAGTCCCCATATTTGCCATCTCCCTTTGGTGGGCCAGCAATTCATCTCTTTGATTTTTCTTGAATATTTCTATCATTATACATTCTTGCTCCAGTCTTTTCGAGGTGTCATCATCAGCAGTGGGAAACTCTGATGAACTTCCAGCAATCTCAGTCTCTTCTCCAGATATCACATGTTGCTTTCTTTTTACTGACTTTTGAGTAGTTATGATATCTGGGAAAGCTTCGAACTGGGGCTCACTGGCATCAGTACCAGCAGCCTCTTCAACCTGCACAATGGCTTCAGTGCCAAGTGCCCTTTGTGCTTCTTGTGCACTGGCATCAGTACCAGTCACTTGTTCTTGTTGCACGATGCTTTCAGTAGCAAAGGCTTTTTCAATAGCACTGGCAACAACTTCTTTCTGTTTCCTTACCAAACCTTCTGGAACAGACGACTTTTCCCCCTTGGAATGTCCACCAGTTTGAGACTTGTGGGCATTCCATAATTGTTCAAGCATATACCTGTCTGTCTCACCAAAAGTTCTTCCAGCAGTTGGAGTTGTGATGTTCACAGTGTGCCTTAGCTTCGTCACTTCCTTCTTGATAAATTCAATTTCTGAAGACAAGTGCTTTGGCATTTCAGTTTCTATCATCTTCACAACTTGTGGCAACAACCCATCTTGAATGGTTCTAAGAACAGACCCAGAAATCTCTTCAGAAATTTCTTTTAACATTCCATGTCTGAACTTCTTAGCAACCTCATCACTGATTGAACTAACAACAGCATTCTGATCAAGGGTTGGCCTACTCTCCAAACTACTTATCCTGGTTGTCAATCTCTGAACTTCACTTGCCAGACCTGCCAGTGGTTGAACAAGTTCACCTTTCACTGCAGTCTGAACAGAACTAACCAGTCTTGCTTCTAATCCCTGGACTGCCACTTTGAGATTTTCAGAATTGTTATTGGTGGCCAGTACCAGCTCATTTAACTTCTCGACTACCAGCTTCTCATTTTCAGCAAACACATTCATTTCTGATGAAAGATTATTTGACAATAAAGATTTGAAATCAGAAACAACCTGTGTTGAAGACTGGAGTGATCTCTCCAGGTCCGCCACCTTACTTAAAAGGCCTTGGACCTCGGCTGAAGAAGAGGAGGGACCACTGGGAGGTTCAAGATTTGAAGTCATTCTGGTCATTAAAGGTACTTGTGCCCAGACCTCTTCAGAAGAAGTTTCAGCAGTTACGACTGTTGAGTCCAGCACACGGTGTTCAGATAAGTCTATTGGAGTTTCAAGTGGTGGTGGTTGAGTTTGAGAAATTTGAAGTGTGGGAGGATTGAAGTATGGAGTTGTTTTGTGGAATTGAAGGTGGTGGTGGTGGTGGTTGTGTGTGGTGGTGTGGTGGTGGTGGCATATCGGATTCTGGTGGTGGAATATTTGATTCTGGTGGAGGTGGTGGCATTTCAGTAAGTGGTTGGGTGACTGAAGCAATAACAGAAGAAACTACATTTTCTACTTCTTCACCCAGAAAGCTCATGTCAGTATCAAAAATATTACCTTCTGACATGGGTGAATCAGCCTCATCCCAGACAAATGTTTCACCAACTGTTTCATCACCAGCCTGATCACCAGCCTGTTCACCAACTTCTACATTCAAGTCCAATTGACCAGCCTACTCAACATTCTGAGCAATGTTTACTATATGTTCATCAGTCGCCTGCTCAACAACTTGTACATTTTCTGCCTGCTCAACATTCTCTTCTTGTTCAAAAATAGGAGACCCATCAATATTCATAATATCACCAGGATGTCTTTCTGGATTCACCTGAACTCCAGCCCTCATAAGGCGTCTATTTGACCTTGGTCGTCTAGGAGGGTCAGCATTTTCTGGTTGTTGACCTTCAGGACCACTTGGCTTACTGGTTGCACATTTTCAACATCGATGATTTCAGTGGGTCCTACAACAATCTGACCTCTACCTGGAGCCTCTTCTTGCTCATCAGGTGCATCATTTTGGAAAGTAAGCATGGTCTGAGGAATATCTATCTCACCAGTTCTTGATTTTAGGGAACTCAACTCCCTCAGATATTCACACATAGAGAAATGATTTGTTTCATAATCATACTCAGCACCCAAAGCTCTTAAAAATACCAGTGAAAGAAAACGAATATAAGGAATATGTGGTTTTCTACCTTTCACCTTCAGACGGTCAACCAGATCATCAAAGAAGATCTGGGCGAAATCAACTCTATATCCAAACCAAAGGCAGTAGGCAATCTGGAGCTGCATCTGATTAATCTGATCTAATCCTCCAGAACTGCCACCTAAGCACTCAACCAAATGAGTGAAGAAATATCTCCATGAGTCTGTCAGTTTGCTCATGTAGATTGTGCCTTTTCTTAACAACTGGCCATGTTCATCCAATATTTCAGTGTGCCCCATCAATCTGCACACATCCCTGAAATTTATACCAGTAGGGAGAGGAATTGCCATCTCATTCTCAGCCAAATAATTTAATTGAAGAACATCTCTGAGAGAATCAACAGTGAGAGTGAACGATCTGGAGCCTTGTTGCAATGTGTAGTTGATGGTTTTATTGTTTTCAACATACACAGCAGAATACCAAAATTCACACAGGTAATCATGATACATTTTACCTGGATTACGTGAGAGTGCACCATAGAGTGGACAACTGAGGAAAAAAGCATTCAGTCGTCCGATGAGAGAGGTGGGAGCATGAGTGGTGCTAGTGAGTCTAGCCAACCAATTGTTCATATTAATCCTTATGGCCTTTGCCTCAAGAGTAATATGGGGTGCCTTAACAATATTTGGAACAGGAGCATATTCGGCGGCGAGCAAATTTTTAGGAGAATTGGATTGTCTGGGTGCCATTGAATATGATTGATATATGAAGATGAAATTGAAGAATTAGGGTTTTGATGAAGATTTGATGAATTAAATACGAGAGTGATTTATGATTGGGAATTGAATGAAGAAGAAATAAATGAAGGAATTTGAAGGATTTGGGAGTAAATATGTTCGAAGTAAATGCATATGAAAGTGAAAGTGGGTATATATAGGAGAGAGAATGTGGAACTCAAACGGTTAATTTGAAATTATCAAATATAATTTTGATCGGGTTCTGAGATCCGCATTAATTACATCACATCACACATAAAGGTGTGACAGTTTACAGCCCACAAACAGTATCAAGTTGTACTTTTTGTCTTCCCAAGGTAAAAATACCATCATTTCTTTGAAAAATTTACATGCCACGTAGGATAATAAGATAAATATCTTTTTAAAAGATTTTGCATACGTGGCACGCACAATGACCAAGTATTAAAAATATTATGACTCATTTCAGTGCATCTGGAGGTTGACTGGACACTCCAGTATCACTGGTGGATTACTCCAGTGAAGCATGTACTGATGGTACACTGGAGGGACACTCCAGTAAAGTACCAGTGAAAACCATTTGAAAGAGACTGGTAACCTCAAACATGCACGTCAACTAATACAGACAAATGAGAGGGACACATTTACAAGGAGACAAAAGTCACCTCAAACATGCACTTCAACCTATCTAACCAGTGAGAGGGACACATTTACAAGGTACCAGTAATATTTTCTGGAAAATTTTGTCCAGTGAGAAAATAAATTAATAAATTCCCCCTGAACTTAAAACATTTTTAAGAGCAAAAATATCTTTCAAAGTCTTTCCCCCTGGAATGTTGATTCAGAAATCTATTAATGCAAAGATAGTACACAACGGCGTTCGATATCTAAGCAACCATAAATTTATAAATCTTTAAATCAAGGATCCCTGATAGTACACAACGGCGTTCAATACCAAGGTTCCAGATTTAAGGGTTTAACATTCCCAACTCACCAACAAGATATTCAAAAGTTTTGACATCCAGAGGTTTAGTAAAAATGTCAGCGAGTTGTTTGTCAGTAGGAATAAAATGGAGTTCAATATTACCTTTCACAATATTATCACGAATGAAGTGATACCTGAGATCAATGTGCTTTGTTTTGGAGTGCATGACTGGATTGTTCGAGATAGCAATGGCACTGGTATTATCACAAAAGATTGGGGTCTTTGAATACTTAATACCATAATCAAGCAACTGGTTCTTCATCCAGAGTATCTGAGCACAACAACTGGCTGCAGACACGTATTTAGCTTCAGCAGTGGACAATGAAACTGAAGTTTGCTTCTTACTGGTCCAGCTGACCAGTTTGCCACCAAGGAAATGACATCCACCAGTAGTGGATTTCCTGTCAATTTTACAACCTGCATGATCTGAGTCTGAATAACCCATTAGATCCATGCCTGAGCCTTTGGGATACCAAAGACCCAAACTGGGGACACCCTTAAGGTACTTCAGTATGCGCTTTACAGCAAACATATGAGAGTATTTTGGATTAGACTGATATCTGGCACATAATCATGTTGAAAACATAATATCTGGTCTACTGGCAGTTAAATACATCAGTGAACCAACCATGCCTCTATAGACAGTGGTGTTCACTGGTTTACCATCTGGATCTGAGTCCAGCGTT
>CM067169.1:5757403-5781464 GCA_034093135.1 Erigeron breviscapus | reverse complement strand
CAAAATAATTTTCTGACTAAAATTCGTTTTTGTTTGAAAATGCAACTGGAGAACTCTTCAATTGGAAACTGGTACTGGACTGATCCTCCAGTTACCAGGTTCAGTCTTTGTCTAAATTTTTATAACGTTACAAATACTTGGTCAATATGTGTGACACGTGATGATACTTGAGTGTTTTAAACCGCTTGATATCGTGATCTGACGTGTTTGAAACCATTTTAAGTACTTGACAACTGTTTGTGTTGGGAAAACAAAAAGTGAGTGGGGTCATGGGTAAAGTAAGCCGTCGTAGCATTTAATGCTGACATGGTAACATTTAATGCTTACATGAAAAATTATATTTTTATTTCAAAATTCAAAATCATTTTGTCAAAATATCTTCAAAATCGATTTGGTTTAATAAAATATGATTTTTGGTTTTACATTGGGATCTTGAATCCCCTTATAAATACCCTTATTTACTCCGAAACTCATTTACTCTCTTTTCATTCCCTTCATTTACTCTCTTCATTTACTTCCAATCATAAACATTGCTTCATTCTTCTCTTTGCTTCACAAATCAAAAACCCTAAATCCTAAATTTCAGTTTCATTCTATGGCTCCTAGATCATCCCGTTCAAGAGATGTAAATCTCTTGACTGTTCCATATAATCCCTCACCAGATGTCACCCAGGCAACTGGTGCTCCGAGTAGTGCTGCCCTTAAACTAAACCCTAATAATCCATTGGCAAGCCTACAAGGTT
This sequence comes from Erigeron breviscapus, assembly GCA_034093135.1. Taxonomy (NCBI): domain Eukaryota; kingdom Viridiplantae; phylum Streptophyta; class Magnoliopsida; order Asterales; family Asteraceae; genus Erigeron; species Erigeron breviscapus. Next base: position 5,780,721 of record CM067169.1, on the reverse strand, counting down.
CTCAAGGGTCTAATACCCTTATTGGTAGAATCCGAAAGTTTTTGAAGGATTCTCCAATAGGACCCTTATTCTCTAGAAACCCACGCAAGATGTATCATAACTACTTGTGTGAATTCTGGTACACTTCCACTCTTTCTTCTGATTGTTCCTCCATCAGTTTCACGTTAAAGGATGGAACAATCAAGTGTACCTTGACTGTTGAAGTATTGAGGGATGCTCTTCACCTCAATTACTGGAGAGAAGGTGAATCTCCAGTTGTCTTGCCCCCCAGTATCAATTTTCGTCAAGTACTCCTTGAGATGGGTCATAAGGAGTGCTTGGACAATGGGGTGTTGAAGACCAAAGGGGCTATGACCATGAAGGGTCTTACACCTTCATGGAGGTATTTCTTCGTACACTTGGTAGAAAGTTTGGGTGGGAGTTCTGGTGGTCTTGACCAGATCAACTCCTCACAAGCAGAGATGGCTTACTGCTTGTGGAATGGATTGAGGGTGGATTTTGCTGACATTTTGTATAGGAGTCTCGTACAAAAGCTGAAAGGCTCCAGGGGTGTGTGTATCCCCTTTTCAAGATTTCTTTCACTATGTTTCAAGCAAATTTTGGGCGATGAAGAGTATAGAAATACAGATTCACCGTTCACAAGGCCAGATTTGATGAGGAATCTAGACTCTCTTGTTTCTGAAGCTGAAGAGGTCGAAATTCCAGAGCAAATGCGACTGGCATTTGCTAAAACTGATGCACCTTTGGAAAGTGAATCAGAAAGACAACTGGGCGGGCCTCAAAATAATGAGGGACCCTCCAGTTCGTCTCAAGTTGTGGTTGAGGATAGAACAACCATAACTGAAGCCACTCCTATCACATCTATCCCTGGTGAAGATACTTCGGTATCTGATCCACCAACAGATGCACCCATCCAGGAAACTGGGGAAGGTCATCTGGAGACTGACCAGGTAACTGGTCAGCCCTCTGTCACATTCATGGATCTGGACATGGGTGTTAACGACGAGGAAATCCTTATTGAATCTTCGGATTCAGAAGGTACTGAAACAGACATGGAGATTCTTGATGCTTCTGTACAAGCACAAGACCCTTCATCTCCAGTCTGCCCTCCAGACGCATCAATTTCACTTTCACCACCTGAGCTTTCTCAGCATGAACAACACATTGTTTTTCCAGTCCTTTCTTCTTCTACCACTCCTCATATATATTCAACTGCTGGCCTGACAACTGGGGAGACTTCCATTAGTTTGCCTCCTCCAGTTGCTCCAGTAGTAACTGCTCGTGGTCCAGTGACACCTTCTCCTTTGTCACTGGATAGTCAAGTTGTCTCCATACAATCCGATCTCCAAAACCTTTTAACCAGGGTGGAGGAGATTCAGAAGACACTTGATAAAAACACCAAGTCCTTCTCCAGATACCACAAAGACTCTTTGACAAATATCAAGGTGGTTGATCTGGGGATAAACAAATTCTCATCAAATGAGGACTTGGTGTTTCATAAATTGAATGAGTTGGTCACTGGCAGTAACAATCTGGCTGGTACATTGAAGGAAGCCTTTGACCTAACTCACTCCAAGGTCACCAGTTCTATCTCAAATCTACTTACCAACACTGTCAGAACCTCTGAAGTAGATCTGAAGGAGATTGAAAGGCAGGTCAAGGAACTAATTGAGAGACCTGGCCTAGATATAACTGGCCTTGGAGAGCAGTTGGTATCTTCAGTTGGTCAGAAGATAGAGGATACGTTGGGTGCTAGAGAAGAGCGTTTGGTTGAAAGGGTGATATCTGAGATCACCAAGCTGGCCACTCCTCAGGTTGATCTGGCCCCACTTACCAGTGAGATCAACCAGTTGAGGGGCAGCATTGAAGGTTTGAGCACCCAAGTGTCTCTACATACTGAATCATTGAATAAACTGACCAATGAAGTGGAGAACTTGAAAAAGAGGGATGATGATATGAAGGAAAAGGTGGTTGCTGGTATTGATGAAGAATCAAAGGTTTTGAATGCATTGAAAACTGGTCAAGACAAAGTTGTTGCAAATGTCTTGGCCCAGGCTAAAGAAACCAACCACCTTTGGAGGTCCTTCAGAATGATGTGTGGGATTTTTAAAGAGTGCAAGGATGTACAGTCGTGGCAGCCTCTTGACCGGTTGCCATCACACCCCTCTGAATGGGAAGCAATTAGGGCAGGTCTAGATGCTGCCAAGGGGGAAAGAAGTACAGTCCTTGCACCACCAGTTGTACCTAGAAGGGAATTGAGCTTAGCTACCAGTACTGATGCTGGTGAGCAAACTGGTGAGGCTAGTGAAAGGGGGAATGTGTTAGATAAGGGAAAGGGTAAAATATCTGATGAAGCCCAGCCGGCCACTGAAATGGAAATGCTTGAAACTGGTAATACTGATGAACTGCCTCCAGTTTCAGATAGTGATAGTAGAAGACTGGCCAGACTTGGTGATGACATTAAAGAACGAAAGAAAATGAAACAAAGGAACCAAGCTGAAGCCAGGGCACATCTCACACAATTGAAATTGCTAGATATGAGTGATGCCAATCTTCTAGGTATCACTAAGGAGGAGTATCTCAGGATTAAGAATGATCCTAGGATAGTTGACCAGTTAAATGAAATGCTAGATGTTGAACTGGAAAGACACTATCATGAGGATGAGGCTGAATTTGATGCCAGAAGCTTGAACATTTCTTTGGAGAGGGCTAAGGAGTTAAGGGCCAGTAGGATTCTGAAGAGAATTGCCAATGTGAAGAAGGTTGTGAAGGAAGTAATGAATCTACCAAGAAGAAGGATTCCACAACCTGGAAGACCACTGACCAAAGCTGATAGGGATGCTGACCTTAGAACATTCGTTGAACCAACTGGCGAGGTCACAAATGAAGACATTAAGTCCGCCGTACTGGCTGCTGGTGCTGGGAGTATTAAAATCACTAATGAAACTGAAGCAAGAAACTACTACTCCCAGATCATGTCAACCAGAAGACATGGTGGTACTATCACTAATGTCAATATTACAATCAAGCCAGGCACCAAGGTCTTTCAAGTTGAAGTTAAGTATGCTGGTGGGCCACTAGTGAGAACTGATGATCCTGGTGTGTTGCAATTTGGGTTCAGCGAATGGGTCGAGATGGTAAATGTGCTTGATGCGAAGGCACAAAAGAATAGGTTTGAGAAGGCATGGGTAAATTTCTTAAAGGGCAAGATTCAACATAAAGAGAATCTGGAGCAAAGGCTGAATATTGACCCTGAAGACACTCAACCTATTTCTCTAGTGACCAAAAGAAGAAGAACTGGCGAAGGGCCATCTGTTTAAGTTCTCTCTTCATTTTATCTTCTTGTAATTTGTTTTACATTCTGTAACTTGTGTAAAGTTCATTCCTTGTATAAATGAAGTTACCAGTTTGTAACCACAAGGTAGATAAAAGATTAAAATCTAACAAACATAAAAGAAAAACCTAAGGCATTTATTGATCTATAAAAATGCCTTAGATATCTTAGATAGATTTAAAATCGAACAAGTCTCTATAGTTCACACTTGTATAGATACAAGAACTAGAAAAGACTTAGACTATATTTCTAGACAAATAGGGGGAATTTGTTAGGACCAGTTCACCTGGAACTGGCCAGTCACCAGTTCACACTGACCAGTTCACCAGTTGCACCTGGTGACCAGTAAACTGGTGACCAAGAAGATTTGTCGAGAAATATATTGAAGTACAGTTGCACCGTACAGTTAACGCAATTGAAGACTTCCTCCAGTTGAGAACTGACCAAGTTGAAGAAGCATTCAGTTGAAGTCGAAGACAACAAATGGAAGATAGAGAATGGCAATGGCAGCGAAGCCCAGTTGGCATTCTAGTCAGTTACAAACTGGAGACCATCAGTGGAAAGCCCTTACAAAGCTTTACACTGATTACGAGGAATTGACTTGTATACTTTATGTACCTTTACCCGGATAATAAGCCTTATCTTATTATTTAAGTATTATAAAGTACATAAAGGTGGTTATGTAAAGTCACTTTAACACGCGACTTTACAATGCTTTTTAAGGAATTAAATGCTATTCCTTAAATGCTCCCAACCACATTTGTACGGCTAAAGTTAACATCCCAATGTTAACTTTGCCTATAAATACAAGTCATTGCACAACCAAGAATATTAACTTCTTCGAATAAACTTCGATAGAATTCACACTTTGCAAACCTGCAATATTCTTGGTGAACTTGTGCAATATTCTCTCAATCGCTAAAAGGAACATTTCACTACTTTAAGTGTTTCGATTGTTGAAGAGAAATTCCAAGTATAGATCAATTGTATTTCATAGGTTGTTAGGATATTTACATTCGTGTATTATCTTGGTTCCGCATCAACCTTGTAATTTGTTTAATATCAATAAATAAACTACACATTGAAAACTACACATTATCTCATCAAGATTGTTTACAAGTTATTTGTATTATTGCATTGTTCTTTACTTATTGTCTTTTATATAAGTAATCTATCTAGAACTTGGTATATACCTCTGCAACTGGTCGTCTCCAGTTCAGTAAGTATATTGCAAAGTAACTCCACCATAGACATAGAGGTGTCTTCAGTAGTACCATCTAACAAGTTGGGACTTACAGATATTACTAGGATCAAAGACTATTTTCCTGAAGGTACTGAATTTAGGGCTTTTGATTCTACTCTTACTTCCGACATGAAATATGATGTTTGGATCTGTTTCCCCGAATTTCCTTTTGAAAACCTAAAATTGTCATTCCCTTTTCCTGAGTTTTATGAACAGTTTTTTAAACTTTCAAAGCTAGCATATCCTCAAGCTATGCCTATGCTATGGAGAACCCTATATGTTTTAGACAACTTAGTTAAGGAGAAAAAGATTAAATTTAAGTTATCAGATCTTCCCCTAGCATACAATTTGCAAACTTTTGGCCCTGGTTACTATATGCTTAAGGCTCCTAAGAAGAATGAGAAGTTGGCTTTGGGTGTTACTCATAACGATCCATCATGGAAAAGTAGATTTTTCTATGTCTCAAAAAGGTCTCTTCCTAAGGGATCCTATCTTCCTACTGCTTGGACAGAGAAGGGTAGGAATTCATTTTCTATATGTCATATCTACTTGATTCTATTACTTTTTTGTTCCTAATTAGTTGATATCTACACAGCCAATCTTGAAGGATTTCCTCAAAGTGAGGACTCAGGGATAAGCAGAATCAAAAACATCTTGTCACTTCCTGCAGGAATTAGGACTTTTCAAGCTCTTCCAGAATCTCCCAATCCTTCTAGTTCAAACCAAATTGTTGTCATGACAAGTAAATCTCCTATCCTATACATGTTATCCAGTATTTCAACTTAGAACAATTTACTTAGTTATTTCTAAATTTTATAGAATCAGGCCTTTTTAGCAGCAATGATCTCGAGAAGTATATCGATGGTCTTAAATCAAAGTCAAGTAGTAAAGACAAGGTCATTCTTGGAAACACTAGCACTAGGTATACCAAACGTCCTAAGACTGCTCATGTAGATTTAGCCCATGAATTTGATGCTTCAGTGAAAACCATGAACCCTACTCCTATCTGTCAAGTTTCTCCTAACCTGTCTCTGACTGCTAGCTTGTGTCAAGCTATGATGGTATGTAATTTTCTATCTCCCATTTTCTTATTATTTCTAAGATTTCCAACTAATTGTCATTTTTTTGCTAGCTGTTAAAAATGCTGCAAGAAAAGGTAGTTGAAGAGAATCAGAAAATGACATCTTTGTCAGAAGAGAAAAAGTTGAAAGAATCTGAACTCAACACTTTGAAGACTGAATTGAAGACTCTGAAGGAGGTGAATACTGGTCTAGTTAAGAAAAGCAAGTACTACAGGAAGAGAGTAGAGAAGGCTGAGAAGGCTAATCAAGAGAAATTACAAGAGAAGGTGGATGAGCAGCTTAAGAAATTCATGTTGAGTGCAAGTCGCAGTATCCTAGAAGTTAAGATCAAGGTGGCTACAGAAGCAAAGAAAGGAGGTTTTAAACCGGTTGAATAGACTTTCGAAGACTGGGAAAATAAATTGGCGATGCTCCCTCAAGATGATGATATGGTTTCTGAATCCAAAGATGAAGAATCCGAAAAAGATGAAGCCCAAAGCGAAGGCGACGAAGATTCCAAACCAGTTGAGCTTTCTGAGGATGACGAAGGAGAGAAGGAAAAAGGAGAAAGAGAAGGAGAAGGATGTGGAGGAAATGGAGGAGGTCTAGTTGGTTATCTTTAATTACTGCTTATAAACAATCTAGTTTTTTAGGGTATGAGGTTTGTACTAAACAATTTCTAATTGGGGGTTGATTAACCTGGAATGGTTAATCTCGGTGGAGTACATCAAATGGTTTATGTTGGCCATTTGTTAAACAATATGTGAACCTATGTTACTATGACTATGCTTTTTTGATTTTCCTAATTTCTAATTGTCCCCAGTATAGGGAGTTTGTTAGGAAAATTTAAAAAAATTATTTTGTTACGATAGTTCAGGGATTGCCTATCTTTAGGTTGTAGGATTTAAGCCTATAAATATTCGTACTCTCCTATTTTCAACTATCATCTTTGAGCTTCTTTTCCTAAAAATGAGCGAATCCAAAGCTGTTGACACTCCTAACACTGACCCTTTGGCTAAGCGAGTCAAACTTAAAGAGTTTGAAGAAGATGTTTTTCATCAAAGGCTTAATGAAGCTAGAGATGATCTAAACCTTATAAGCATAATTTTCCCTTTCTCTTATCACTTTCTCCGTCTATTTTTAATCAGCTTATTTCTAATCTTTTTTCTTAGAAACTAAAACAAATGATTGAACGTTTCGAGTATCAATTACAAGAGAAAGATTTACTTATTGCTCATTTAAGAAAACTTTCTATTCTACGAAGAAAAGCATTAGATGATGCAGTTATGGAGACATCTAAGGCTAGATCTAAACTCCAGGAAAACATTGCTTGGCACTATACTGAACATGAGGCATTTCTAAAGGCTTTTCATATGGATGCAGCTATTCAAGTTCTAGAGAGTAAACTACAAATGGCAGCAGAGGCTAAGACTATGGGTTTTGAATATCCTAATTGGAATGTGACCAAATGGACTAGTTTATTATCTACTTTAGAGGAGTCATTTGCTAAAGAGGCATTTGCTAGTAAATTAGCCCAACATAAGAAATCTCTACAATTATTCTAAATATTGTACCTTTGTTTCTGCATGAATAACATTTGGTCTTTAAATGATCAGGATATTCAATTTCCATATGCTTATTTGTGATCCTGCATTAAAGATACGACTTCGAAAAATATCTAATCTCTAATGTTAGTATCCCAATAATCAATAGTCGCGTTCAAAATTAATTACTATTCCCCCACGCGCCTTGATTTGACGTTAAACTTCCCACTTGTCGATTTAGTTACCCTTCATTTACTTATTTATATCTAAGATCACTTTTCCCACACACACATTCCCATGCCCAGGGAGTCTATTAAAATAATTTTTTCTTTTTCCATCAATATCTATAACAATACAATGGCTGGCGAATCATCATCCAGAAGCAGGGGTCCAAAGAGGCTTACGGATCGGTCTATTTCAGTAAGTTCTTTTTTGAAAAAGTTTTCTGTTTTTCTTATTTTCTAAAACTTTTTGCTTTTTCTTCGTAGATCATTGAAAAAATGTCCGATGCTTACGAGCCAGAGATCATGTATAAAAATGAGACCATCAAAAGTGCTAATCGTCTCCTGAATTCGATGATGGACACTAGGAATCAGACCCTAAAAGAGATGGTCAAACTGAAGGAGGAATTAAGTGAAGCAAAAAGGGAGGTTAATAATTTAAAAAGCTTTTTAGGATGGTTGAAACTCAAGTATCCTCAAATGTTTGGGGAAAGCGAGGCGGTTGAAGAAAGTAAGTTAGGGATTAACATCAAACCCCCTTCCCATAACAGTAGCAATAGGAGGCCAATGCCTTAATTCTAGTTTTAATTTGCTATGCTATTTTGTAATCGAGGATTATTTTGAAATGAAACTTGCTTATTTCATACCTTTGTTACATATAAAGAGAATCAAACCTTGCAAATCTCGAACAAGATTTAAAATTCCAACAGATGATGATTTTCTTGCCTGTTCAATATCTTGATTCCCTGTTCAAGTATAAGAGTCACTAAAAAGGAAAATCCATTTGTTAGTCGGTTGTGAATAATAGAGAGACTATCCCTATTCTTTTTGACGACAGCGTGACTGTCAAAACAGTTGAGTTGATTGAAAAACCAACAACCATTTGAATATTCCCAATCATGAGGGTCTACCAACAACCAGGAATTTTTATGACGTGCGACCCGGGCGGAAATGAGGTGTTAGTGTTAACCTCAACGTTTGAGAAGGTGATCCCTTCAAACTAGGATTGAAGTTTTAGTTCAATCCACGGTAGTCTGTTTAAGGACAAAACTTAGGAGAAATTATTTCCGTTGAGGAAGATACCTTGAGTATACATTTGTGATCTTCATCCTTTAGTGTTAGGATCCTGGATGTTAAAATTCTGCAGAAGATCATAAAAGAAAAAACAGAGGCTAAAGATTGACGTTAGCCCTTTTGGCTAACGCCACTCCGACGCTCAAGTCAGTATCATTGTCATTAAAAATGCTACAAATTTAGTAATGTTGATTTTGACAATTACTTCTTTGATAAAAACCAATTTTGATTAGGAAGTATTTCATCCAATAAGCCTTCATCTAAATTTCACAATTAAATGATGCACATCCCACAGTTTCGTGGCCAAAAACACTATGATAGGCACACCATTTAGTTCTATCAACATAAAATTTTCGGGGAACTCTTTCAGGCCATTTAGCTTTGTCCCCCAGACTTCTCATAAAAGTAAGAAGTCCAGACATGTCAGTTGTAAAATGATAATCAGAAAATTGCAAATGTTTTTTACTATTATCTTTGTTACCTTTATCGTTTGTACCTTGATCCTTTCGAATCTTACTCGCTGGTTTGATCTTTAAAAAGTTTTCCTTGGTTTTTGATGTTGTTCCCTGTGCACGTTCGAATCTTTCCAAGTAACTTTTCACCGAATCATTGGATCGTTGGATTATTTCTTCAGTCTTTTCATCAGAAGTTGGTTCATGAAATTGATCAAAATGTTTTTTCCAAAGGAGAGCCAGATGTAGATCTACTGAAGGTATTCCTTCAGTATTTCCTTTCAGAGTTTGTTCGGCTAAAAATTTTGCATTTTCAGCAGGATTTCTCATATTATCCTTTATGTAAGGATAATCATAGATCAAATCAGAAGAACAAGGACTTTGAGAGTGCTCAGACATAATTTTTGATAAAATCCTTTGTGAAACAAAAAGTTTTGATATTCAAGCAGATTTGTTTTTATAATAACGATTAAATCACAAAAACACCTTTTTGCCTCACGGTGGGCGCCAAATTGTTTCGGACAAAAATTACGTAAGATTATTTTGTAGAAGGATTCAAGATAATTTTCTGACCAAAGATTTGTAAGTGAGGTCAGGTGTTTAGGATCTTCAAATAAAATAAGATTTTTGTTAAAGAAAATAATATGAAATAAGAGTTTTTGGTAAAAAGAGTTTGTGAAAATCCTTGAGAAAGAATTATAGCAATAAAAGATAAAATCCGTTGAAGATAAGAATAATAAGGCTAAAGATCAGTGCTGTGATCCTAAATTGAGAATAAATGCGAAGATAATAACGACACCATAATTTTGTTGACGGGGAAAAACCCTTGATTCAATTAAGAAATCTTAGGTAAAAAACCCCGGGAGGAATCAATCGTTTCTACCTGTGTTCTTTTATTATTATTAGTTTTGGATTACAATACAATGATCGAAAGAGAAAGAAAATAATTAACAGGCTGCGAGTGCAAAAAAGATGACTGGAGTTGCTATGTATTGATCGTTGTCTCTCCCCTTCCTGTTGAAGATGCTTTGGTATTTATAGAATTGATCGTTGAACTGAATACGCGAAATATCTGGGATCTTCCCTGAACTTGCTCGCTACGCTGAAAAATTGGTGAAGATGACCGTTGAGAGCTTTTCCACACATGGTAAAACTGTTATCAATCCCGATTCTTGTGGTTGAAGTGGTAAACTATCCGTTATGACTTTATTCTTCACGTTGTAAACGCCCTTTAATCATCATAATTATCCCTGCATACAATATCTTTTGGTACTAGATATACGTTTGTTAGTGATTATGTTGATCTTTACGATCTCAAGATCCTGGTGTATCAAGATAATAAAATAATACAGTTAAGATCCTTAAATTGAAATAGTGACAAGGATCCTTTAAATAATAATGAACAGACTAAATAAAACTACACGAGTTGGTTCATGAAATTGATCAAAATGTTTTTTCCAAAGGAGAGCCAGATGTAGATCTACTGAAGGTATTCCTTCAGTATTTCCTTTCAGAGTTTGTTCGGCTAAAAATTTTGCATTTTCAGCAGGATTTCTCATATTATCCTTTATGTAAGGATAATCATAGATCAAATCAGAAGAACAAGGACTTTGAGAGTGCTCAGACATAATTTTTGATAAAATCCTTTGTGAAACAAAAAGTTTTGATATTCAAGCAGATTTGTTTTTATAATAACGATTAAATCACAAAAACACCTTTTTGCCCACGGTGGGCGCCAAATTGTTTCGGACAAAAATTACGTAAGATAATTTTGTAGAAGGATTCAAGATAATTTTCTGACCAAAGATTTGTAAGTGAGGTGGTTTGATCTTTAAAAAGTTTTCCTTGGTTTTTGATGTTGTTCCCTGTGCACGTTCGAATCTTTCCAAGTAACTTTTCACCGAATCATTGGATCGTTGGATTATTTCTTCAGTCTTTTCATCAGAAGTTGGTTCATGAAATTGATCAAAATGTTTTTTCCAAAGGAGAGCCAGATGTAGATCTACTGAAGGTATTCCTTCAGTATTTCCTTTCAGAGTTTGTTCGGCTAAAAATTTTGCATTTTCAGCAGGATTTCTCATATTATCCTTTATGTAAGGATAATCATAGATCAAATCAGAAGAACAAGGACTTTGAGAGTGCTCAGACATAATTTTTGATAAAATCCTTTGTGAAACAAAAAGTTTTGATATTCAAGCAGATTTGTTTTTATAATAACGATTAAATCACAAAAACACCTTTTTGCCTCACGGTGGGCGCCAAATTGTTTCGGACAAAAATTACGTAAGATAATTTTGTAGAAGGATTCAAGATAATTTTCTGACCAAAGATTTGTAAGTGGGGTTTGGTGTTCAAGGATCTACAATTAAAAGTAAAGTTTTCCTTACAATAACGATTAAAACTAAGAGTTTTAAGAAAGCCTTTGAGACATAAATACTTTGAGTAATTAAGAAAACTGTTGAAGATAAAAGTAAAGCATTGCGAATTAAAGCTAGGATCTTAAAGAAAAACAGAAAAACACAACGACACCAGAATTTTGTTGACGAGGAAAAACCCTTGATCCAGTTAAGTGATCTTAGGTAAAAAAAACCCAGGAGGATTCAATCGATCCTACCTGCTGTTCTTTTATTATTATTCTTGTTTGTGAATGATTACAATGAAATGAATGAATGAACAATGAATAAGAAAACTATCAATAGCTAAGTAACTAATTTGTTGTTGTTGAGTGAGTGAATGCTTGTATGATGATTGCTTGTGTGTGTAAAGTATGCGATCTCTGTGATGTGTGTGATGTGTCCCCCTCTGAACGTGATCTTCTTCTATTTATAGAGCTAGACGTTGAACCATATCTCCGAAATATCTGAGATCTTCCTGGACTTGCTCTTTACGCTGAAGAAGTGACATAGATGACCGTTGAGTGTTATTCTTCACATGGTAAATCTGTTATCAATCCCGATTCTTGTGGTTGAAGTGGTAAACTATCCGTTGAAACACGTTTTCTTTATGTAACACGCTTTTACTTCGATCCTGCATATAATATCTACTATACTAGACATATATTCGTTAGTAAAATCATAGATCCTGAAGATATCAAGATCCTGTTATATTAGGATAATAACATAACATAGTCTGAACTAATAAACTAACCGGGATCAAGGATCCTTTAAGACTACACATTATTAAGTGTTTATTACTGAAGGACTAAAGTGTAAATTCTATTCAGGATCCTAGTAGCGAAAATTCTACCCCAAACAATTGTCCCCAAAACTTATATTTCATTGCAAATAAAGATAAGTTTTCCAAGTCATTGTCGGCCACTAAAATCTTATAAACAGAAGCTGCTATCGATTTTTAGGTTTTCATTCTTATGCTCCCTTTTATTTACTTTTGCAGTCCAGACTTATCTCAGAGAACAAGAGGTTAGTTTTCTATCCGTATACCTTCAATCGAAAAGTCCACTGTAGTTAGATCTAGGATTAATTTTCTTTTCTTTTTTAATTATTCGTATAGCGTTAGTTTTTGATGTAGGAATTTGTTTTGTTAGAATTGCTTGATTGTTGTTTCTCAAAACCTTAATTAGCTTAATTTTTTATTTGTTGGCTTTTTACTCAAATTTATTAAGTTTACTTTCAATATTTTCCTAGACATGGATAAGGAAACTAAGAAGGTTAACGGAAAGAGAAAGAAGCGTTCAGTGAATGTTAGGAAACTTATTAAGTTGTTGGAAATTCCGGCCAAAGCTCCATTTACTGAATTAGTTTCTCGATTACCGGAAAATGTTACATTTGGGAGTTCAGTGAAGGATATTTCTACGGTACCAATTATTGCTTAATAATTAAGTTTTGTAATGGAGTTTTGTTTAGCATTTTTTAGTCTAATACTTTGATTTATCATTCTTAGGCCTTGAACACTTGATTTTAAGTTTTGGAAGGTCATTGAATGAGTGGGAGTTGGATGTTGAAGTCCAGAAGGAAATGGTTAATGTTGAGAAGATGAAGAAAGCTCTGCATGCTCAAAAGGAGATGTGTATCAATAGTGCTTCTTGTAGTGTTCTTAAGGCTAAGATCGAGATGGCTTCTGAAGCAAAAGCAGAAGGTTTTGAAACTGACAAGTGGAATGTAGCGGACTGGGAGGAGAAATTGGCTTTGTTTTCTCAAAAGAACTCTGAAACAGCTGAATCTAAAGATTAAGGATCTGAGAAAGACACAGCCCTGAGCGAAGGAGGTGACCAATCCAAACCAGTAGATGTCTCGGAGGACGATGAAGAGAAGAAGAAGGAGGAAGTTGCTGAGGATCAGGGCGTTGAACAGATGGGTGACGCTTGATCTTATGTTTTTAAGTTATGAACAATATATTAGTTTTCTTAGGGCAAGTGGTTTGTACCTTAAACAATTTCTGTGGGGGTTAACTAACCTGGAATGGTTAGTTTCGGTGGTGTATTAAAAATGGTTTATGTTGGCCATTTTGAACTTATGCTACTATAACTTTATATTTTCCTAATTTAGCTAACTGTCCCTAGTATTAAGGAGTTTTTGAAATGTGGTTGAGATAATCCTGGGATCTTGGCTTATATATATACCTACATCCCATTAGCATCTATCATCAATCACTTTCTAGTCATGAATAATTCTAAGGCTATCGATACTCCCAACACTGATCCTCTAGCCAAACAGACTAATCGTAGACGGTTTGAAGATGATGTCTTCCATCAAAGGTTCAGCGAAGTTAAGGAAGAATTCGATTCAGTAAGTGTAATTCCTTTATTTTTCTAATCACCTTACTTCTAATGTCTTGACAAATTTATTATTTTTTTATTCTAGAAACTAAAACAAATGATTGACTGTTTTGAGCATCAATTGCAATAAAAAGACTTAACCATTGCTCGCCTAAGAAAACTTTCTATCATACGAAGAGAAGCATTAAATGACGCTATTACCGAAACATCTAAAGCTAGATCCAAACTTCATGAAAATATCGCTTGGCATTACGCAGAACATGAAGCATTACTAAAGGCCTTTCATATGGACGCAGCCATCCAAGTCTTAGAAACTAAACTTCTAATGGCAGCAGAGGCTAAGACTATGGATTTTGAGTTTCCTAGTTGGGATGTTAACAAGTGGAGTAGTTCATTATCTAATTTAGAAGAATCATTTGCTAAAGAGGCATTTGCTAGTAAATTAGATCAACATGGGAAATCTCTACAATTGTTTTAAATATTGTACCTTTGTTTTATTCCTTCTTAAGAACCTGCATTTAAGACATATCTTCCACGAAATATCTTATCCCTAATGTTAGTATCCCAATGTTCAATGATGTGTCTCAATATATACATATTTCCCACATCTTATTTGGACGTTTTATACACGATTGATAGCCGTTTATGCATGTTTTGTGGTGCGTTATGGTATTTGCTAGTGGTTTCAGGTCTACAGTAGGTACATCGCTCATAAATGGTAGGAAATAGCTCAGAAATGGTCCATATGCACTAACGGATGAAGAATGAAGCTGAAATGCCAAAACTTGACAGAAATCGCGGCGCGACCAGGGAGCCTCGCGGCGCGATACAACGCAAAAGTTCATTCGCGGCGCGATCATGGTATCTCGTGACGCGACAAAAGTCCCTGGATTGAAATGCTCCAACTTTGGCACACCTCGCGGCGCGACCAAGGGGACTTGCGGCGCGACTCTACGCTGGTCTGACAGATTTCTCTCTCCTAGGGTATTAATACCAAACCCCATTTAACCCTAAACCTAATCTTGGACACTCCAGCCTCCATACCTTCTCTCCAGCCGATTTTAAGGGTTTTTCATCATCAAAACTATTTGGAAGACTTGAAGATTAATTTTGGCTCTTGATTAGTGATTGTTGCTCGGTTGTAACCTCGATTTGGATTATTACTTCATATTTGGTACACTATGTTCTCCTTTTTATTTGAATCTTTAGCTATTTTCATTATGAGTAGCTAAATCTCTATACATCTATGAAGATTAAGTGAAACAATTAGTTATGGTTGCATAATATTTTGAATTCAAGTTGGTTTTACTTAACATTTTGTCAAGATCTTAATGAAGTGATTTCTTCTACTTATTCTTGTGTTCTTGGTGATATTTGTGTTCTTCGATAGTGGTACTAGTTGAATGCAAGTATTATTTTAGTTGTTTGTCTATGAATAACTATTGCTAGGTCATGGTATGATAGTAAATAATGCAAGTCTAATAGAAATTACTTTGTTAAGTGGATTTAACGGTTAGTGGTACCACGTTTCTTTCACAAAGATAAAAATTGTTATTTAAATAATCAAACAAACTAGTTAGTTCGAGGAATTGTAATAGGGTTGGTGGTACCACTTGTTGCAAGAAATTGGATTGAATAGGTGATAGAGTCGATTTTACAAACGGAGTGCACCCGGTTGTGTTTTTGTCTTATCACGATTATTATCACCAACACATATGAATTTTGAGCTTAACCTATATGCAACCTAGACTTTTTGCGTAGCGGATTCGACATAGATGGCTTTTTAATTATTTGTTTACAACTCAAACTCTTTTCGCGTGCTCTCGATTGATACCGGTTAAGTGCTTCATTTTACTTGTCGCTTACATAGTTTTCAGAATCGCAAAGTGACAATTCGGTCATACCAAACCTTTTTTACGTGTTTCACATTTTTACAACCCTTAGTACAACAATCAGTCCTTGTGTTCGATCCTAGTCTTACCAGTTAGCTATATTACATACGAATGGGTACACTGCCCGTAAGTGTGTTGTAGTCAGTTAGCGGTAGATCTTGTTATAAATTTTAAACTAGATTTCACACATCAAGTTTTTGGCGCCGCTGCCGGGGATTGATTTTAAGTACTTTTGGTTGAGATTCTGTTAATCGATCCTTTTTCGTGCTTGCACGGAGAAGTTACTTGCTTTATTTCATTTTAGTTTGCTTTAATTGTACCCCAGGTGCTATTAAGGTTTTTGTTTGTTGTGTTGTGTTCGCAGAATATTTCCAGGTAGTGGATGAACACTCGAACTTCTGGGAGACCATTAGTGAAGGCCACATCTAACCCCGAAAAACTCAAAAAGCGCACCAAAACACAAACATCACAACCATCAACTTCCGACCCATTTTTCATAGACACCACCCCTAGACCCAAATCCGACCACATACTTCACGAGACTTATTACGAGTCGGGAAGTAACGAGTGGGGTTACCATTCCGAAAAAGAAGAACCACTCTCCGATAAAACACCTACTCCACCCGAATCACCGAAAACAACCATCAACATGGCCGGTCAACAAAACCCTCCCGATCTTTTCAACATGAAGATCGAGGACCTTCCTCGAACCATACCAACATCTCGCCAATCGGCCATTCGTGCACCCGAAATTGACACTTTCACGGTGAAAGGCAATCACTTGCAAATGGTTAAAGATTTATGCTTTGATGGAAGGCACAAAAGAGACCCTCATGAGCATCTTGACAAGTTCGAGATGATTTGCAATCTATTCAATTATGGGGAAAATCAGGCCAATAACGTCAAGATGAAGCTTTTTCCCATGTCTCTCACGGGAGAGGCTCACAAATGGTTGAAGGGTTTGGCACCGGATAGCTTGACTACTTGGGGTGCGGTTAGGGAAGCTTTGATTGAGAGATTCTTCCCGCTAATCGGGAAAGAGAGCTCATACTTGTAATTAGATCTTTTAGGCAAGATGAGGATGAGTCTATAGTTGAAGCTTGGTTAAGAATGAAAGATTTATTGTGGGAATGTCCCCAGGCATGGGGTGAGTGACACCGAAATTGTGGGGATATTCATGGATGGGCTGAATAGGGAGAGTTATGAGAAGATGGTGATGACGTGTGGAGGTAGCATTAGTTACAAGACCTCAAGTGAGCTTTTGAAGATGTTTGAGGATATGGCGAAAGCTCAAGTTTCTAGGACTTCTAATAGAGATAGGAGGTCGCGTAAGGTGGTAGCTAGAGTTGATGAGGGTGAAACATCCGAGGTAATTTCTGAAATTCGGGCACTTTCAAACCGAATGGACGAAAGGTTCTCAATGGTGGAGAACAATTTTGGTGGACTTGAGCGGGATGTGAAGATTATGGCCGGGGGATGTACTCATTGTGGAGGTCCATACCACCCCGACGAGTGTGATTCATTAGCTCAAGAAGATGTGAATTTTGTGCAAAATCAACGCCAAGGCCAATACCAACCTCTCTTTCAACGGGGTGGCAATTACCAAGGCCGATATCAAGGTAACTCTTCTAACTCTTTTAATTCTTATCCTAACAATCGTGGTGGTAATTTTCAAGGTAGGTGGCAAAAAGAGGATAATCATGGAGCACCTCAACAACAACTACCACCATCACCGTTTAGGAAGGAAGAAAATCAAGATTAAGGCTCACCTCTCATGGCCATGATGGCCAAGTTTCTCGATAAACAAGACAAGAGGGAGGAGGCTCAAGAGAAGCAAAATGCTTCAATGGAGAATTACTCCAAGCTTTTGAATGAGAAGATTGGAGGGTTGCATGACAAGATAGTCATTAGCAATCGCAACAACCATGCTTTGATCTCCAACTTGGAAAAGAGGATTGATAGAATGGGAAACCAAGAAAGGCAACCGGGTACTCTTCCGAGCAATACCCAACAAAACCTGAATCAAGGCCAAGGAGGATCATTGAGAAATGGGGATGACAGGTACAAAGCACCCAAACACCGGAATGAAACCGTTAATGCCATATCCACACGGTCCGGGAAGGTAATTACTCCTCCTATTGATAATTCTTGTATTTCTAATGTTTCTCCTCGAGTTGGGCAGTTTGAAGAAGATGTTGATGAAGAGGTAGAGATGGAGTCACCGCCGGTGGTGACTACTCCGGTTCCCAAAGCCACACCAATTAAGGAACCCGAAGTGAAGGCGTACAAGCCCAAGATTCCTTTTCCTCAATGCTTGAGGAAGGAAAAGATTCAAGAACAATACAACAAGTTCTTTGACATGATCAAGACGGTGACCATCAATGTGCCGCTAGTTGATCTCATTTCGGGCATGCCTAACTATGCCAAGTTCATCAAAGAACTTGTGACGGACAAAAAAGAAGCTTGATGAAGCAAAGGCAACTTTCCTCAATGAAGAATGCTCGGCGGTCATCCGAAACAAGCTTCCACCTAAGCTTTCGGATCCAGGGAGTTTTCTTATCACTTGTACTTTTAGTAGTAAATTGTCTTATAAAGCGTTGGCCGACCTTGGGGCAAGCATCAACTTGATGCCATATTCAGTTTTTAGAAAGCTTTCTTTGGGAAATTGAAGCCCACTAAAATGAGCATCCGCCTTGCGGATCATTCTTTTCAATACCCATTGGGGTTGGCCGAAAACTTGCTAGTGCAAGTAGGCAAATTTATCTTTCTGGTTGATTTTGTTATTTTGGAAATGGAAGAGGACACCAAGGTACCCCTCATTTTGGGCCGACCTTTCTTATATACCGCGGATGCTATCATTCGGGTAAAGGACAAGGAAATTTCCTTGGGTGTCGGGGAAGACCGGATTGTGTTTAAAATTGAAAAAGCCTTGCAACATTCTTATTCTTCCGATGACACTTTTTTTAAGATTGATGTTATAGATAATGCTGTTGAATTGGAGATGTTGGAGCTTGTTGGAATTGATGGCGAAGACAATGATGATAGCTTTGCTAACATTGGAGAGGGAGATGTCACTAGTGACCAAGTCGAAGAGATTGAAGAGATTATGGCATTAAGCATGGATGACACTCTATTGGAGGAAGAAGGGTTTGAAGAAATTGAAAGAATTCCAAGTAACAAGCTGCCCACTTCCATTGATAATCCTCCTACGGATTTAGAGCTCAAGCCATTACCCGATCACTTAGAATATGCATTTCTGGAAGGTACATCTCTTCTTCCCGTTGTTATCTCCTCATCACTTTCGGGTGAGGAGAAGGCTAAACTCATGTCCATTCTAAAGGCCCATAAAAAGGCCTTTGCATGGAAGACATCCGATATACCCGGAATAAGCCCCGATTTTTGCAAACATAAAATCAATCTAATTGAAAATGTAAAACCGGTGATTCAAAGGCAAAGAAGGCTTAATCCTAACATGAAAGATGTTGTAAAAAAGGAAATTGTTAAGTTACTTGATGCGGGTATTATCTTTCCAATATCGGATAGTCCATGGGTTAGCCCGGTACATTGTGTACCAAAGAAGGGTGGGATGACCGTTGTAACAAATGAGAAAAATGAATTGGTCAACTAGAACGGTCACCGTTGGAGAGTTTGTATTGATTACCGTAAGTTGAATGAGGCCACCAAAAAGGACCATTTCCCTTTACCCTTCATGGACCAAATGCTTGAAAGATTGGCGGGTAATGAATTCTTTTGTTTTCTAGATGGTTTTTTCGGGTACTTCCAAATACCCATTGATCCTAATGATCAAGAGAAAACAACTTTTACTTGCCCTTTTGGAACATATGCTTATAGCCGCATGCCTTTTGGTTTATGTAATGCACCGGGCACTTTTCAAAGATGCATGTTGGCTATTTTCCAAGATATGATTGAAACTTCCATGGAAGTTTTCATGGATGATTTTTCGGTATTTGGAAACTCTTTTGATAGTTGTTTGACTAACTTGGATAAAATGCTTGAAAGATGCGAAAAAGCACATTTGGTGCTTAATTGGGAAAAATGTCATTTTATGGTCAAAGAAGGTATTGTGTTGGGTCACAAAGTGTCAAGGGCGGGTCTTGAGGTTGACAAAGCTAAGATTGATGTCATGACTAAATTACCTCCACCCACCAATGTGAAATCGGTAAGAAGTTTTCTTGGTCATGCCGGTTTTTACCGGCGTTTTATCAAAGATTTTTCTAAGATCACAAGACCCATGACTAGGTTGTTGGAGAAAGATGTCCCTTTTGAGTTTAATGATGAATGTCTAAATTCTTTTTCTCTTTTGAAAGATAAGTTGACAAATGCTCCAATCATGACTTCACCGAATTGGTCTTTACCCTTTGAACTTATGTGTGATGCTAGTGATTTTGCTTTGGGAGCCGTTCTTGGCCAAAGGGATGAGAACCTCAACAATCCATCCAAGTTTGTGAAGTCTTTGATGTGTGGGGAATTGACTTCATGGGTCCCTTCCCACCATCAAACAAATGTCTCTATATCTTGGTTGCGGTCGATTATGTCTCAAAGTGGGCTGAAGCAAAGGCCTTGCCAACCAATGATGGCAAGGTGGTGATTGATTTCTTGAAAGGCTTTGTTTAGCCGGTTTGGTATGCCAAGGGCTTTGATAAGTGACCGGGGAACTCATTTCGCCAATCATCAATTGGCAAAAGTCTTGAAGAGATATGGGGTCACTCATCGTTTTTCAACTTCCTATCACCCACAAACTAGTGGGCAAGTTGAGAACACCAACCGTGTTCTAAAGAGAATATTGGAGAAAACCGTTGATGGGAACCCTAAATCATGGTCAAAGAAGTTAGATGATGCCCTATGGGCGTTCCGAACCGCGTTCAAGACTCCCATTGGAACTACTCCATATCGACTTCTCTATGGCAAGACTTGCCATTTGCCAGTGGAAATTGAGCACAAGGCATATTGGGCCTTGAAACATTGCAACATGGACTTGATTGAAGCGGTGAAACGAGAATGTTGCAACTCCATGAACTTGATGAGCTTAGACATGGTGCCTACGACAATTCGTTGTTGTACAAAGAAAGAACAAAGGTTTGGCACGACAAGAAGCTTAAGAGAAAAGACTTCAAAGTAGGAGATAAGGTGTTGTTGTTTCTCTCCAAGTTCAAAATCCACCAACCAACGCTCACATCTAGGTGGAATGGGCCGTTTGTCATCAAGCATGTATATCCCTCGGGATATGTTGAGTTGTTTAGAGAGGATGGAAGCTCATTCATTGTAAATGGACATCGGTTAAAGCTCTACCATGAAGAAGAAAGTGTGGGGAGGGGTTAAAGGCCCCAACTTGGTAAAATCTTTGAGGTTTGATCGAGTCAAGCTAATGACTCGTTAATAAATAAGCGCTTCTCGGGAGGCAACCCGTGTGTTTTTATCATTTTTAGTTGTTTTCAGTAGTTTTGTTCTATTTTTATGTTTTTCGTTGAGATTCACAGGTGAGAAATGATTTTGGGTGAACCGGTATGTGCAAAAGTGTGTTGAAAAGCCAAAAATCTGAGAAAAAGCAGCAGATCGCGGCGCGACCAGACACCTCTGCGGCGCGAGAATGGAGTGATTTCTATAAATTTTGGACAGAGAATTTTCTCGCGGCGCGACCAGTTCAACGCATCGCGGCGCGAGGGTGCGCGTCCAGGTAAGTTTCCTTTCTTTTAATATTAAAATCGAAAAAATAAAAAGGGCACTTAAAGGAAACAGAGCACGATCTGCTTTCTCTTTCTCATTCTCTTTTCTTCTTTCTTACTTTCTCTCAAAACACACACACACACACACAATCTAAAACACACACACTCTTAGATTTGTGGTTTTGCACTCTTCTTTCTTTCTCTTATTCTCTTCTCCTCCATTCCATCATCATCATCATGTCAAGAGGGGTATGTGATTCTCAACTCTTTCTCTTTTCTTTTCAATTTTATTTCAATTTAATTAGGATTTATTTATTTTCTTGAATTTTCTTTTAATTAATGTTTGTTAATTACTTAGATAAGTTAGTATTGTTGTTTATTGTCCTTAGAGGTGATTAATTTTGGAAGAATCTTAGAAAAACCTAATTAGGGTTCTTAATTTTTAAATTTGGGGGTTTTTAAGATTTAGTCATCCTTAATTTATTTTAATTCAAATTAGTTAAAGCATTGTTAATTAGACATAAAACCCATTCAGAAAATCTAAAAAAAAAAAAATTCAGAATCGCGGCGCGAGTGGGGGACCTCGCGTCGCGAGATTTTGCCCTGTTTGCCCATTTTTGCCGTTTGTTTGTCTTAGCCTTTCGTGAGTGCCTCCATTTGTTTCCTCTGACTTATTTAGCACATTTTGAATGTTTTTGCAGAAACAACCTGTTGGACAAAAATACGAGGGATGGGTGTGGCCGAATAACTACCAATTTGACTATGTAGATGATAGCTACACTCCACCAACCGCTCCTGCTAGCAAAACATTTAGGTTACTCAAAACACACACACATCCTTGGCTGCAATTCAGGGATGTCCCAAAGGCGGAACGCCAAGTGTTTTTGAATAGGTTAGCGGAAATCCAAGATTATGAGTTGATTCCCGCTCGTACAATGGACTGGCAGATAATTCGCGATGCGCTCCTTGATAACTATTTTGAAGATAGGTTCAGGACAGCATACACTGATGAAGAAACGGGTTGGGTAGCAAACATCGATATGTGGAAGAGGGTTTTTGAGCTGAACAAACCGCCTAAACTAGAATGGTGCCAGGAATTATACTCATCTCTTAGAGTGGGATTTCTACCGGTTGAGGACATTAGTGAGGATCGGGTGATCCACTTTCGATTTGGTGGCAAGCAGCGCCATTGCACTATTCTCGAGTTTGGTTATCTTTGTGGCATGTTTGAGAAAAATGAGTTTAATGATGGTTTGGTTCATTCGTTTTTGGAGAATAGCATATTGGATATCTTCCATTTTGATGATGGGGTTAGTTTTCATGCGTATTGGAACAGGATTTCGGGGAAGCCTTTTTAGATCGGGGGTGAGCAAAGTGTCGGACATTCGGTCCAAGAAGTTGAGGCTTTTGTCATAAACTGATAACATACTCTTTCATCCATCGGGGAAATGCAAATGACAAAGTGTGTAGCGATGATTTGTGGTTACTCAGGCAGTTCCAAGACTTCACTCCCACCCGATATGGTTGTGCTCCCTATATCCTTGCTCGTCACATGCAGAAGCACCGGGAGCGTAGATATTTATGTGGTCATTTCGTGACCTCGATCATGGAGAGGTTGGGCATGGCAAACACTAGTGAGGGGAGGAGAGTTTCGGATATTGAGCCCACCATTATCATTGATGCCACAGAGTTAAAGAAGGCACGGTTGATGACTTCGGAGAGTGATTTGGGGACTGAAACGGAGGATGAGCAGGAGCCGCCGGCTCAGAGACAGAGGGTGGAGCCGCCACCCCAGATGGAGCAGCAGCCTAACCCTTATCCATCTTATGATTTTCCAGATTGGGGAACCAAGCTTGATGAGATCCTGGGTAATCAGCGGGAGCTCAGGGACACTCAGACATGAGATGGACAGAGGACGATGTGGAGCCAAGTGAACCGCCTGGGCTTCCAAAACGAGTACTGGTCTCCCTACATCAACCATTGGATCAGACCAGAGTCTCCACCTCCACCACCGCCTACTCAGGCATTTAGTCCTCCTCCAATTTTCATGCCGGCCAGCACCACTTATGGATTTTTCT
>CM067169.1:5545059-5756403 GCA_034093135.1 Erigeron breviscapus | reverse complement strand
ACCACTTCTTGTAAAACATTTTTGGCTTCAGTATGAGACACAACAGGTTCATATTCATCATCAGGCATATATGACAGCTCAAATGCAGACTTAAGCCTTTCGTAAGAAATATATACCTTTTTCTTACCGTTTAGGACTGAGCCATAGATTGTAGCATCTCCCTTCTTGTTTTGTTTCACAACACAGCTTGCCCAAAATTCACACAGGAGATCTTGAAACACCCAATCTGGTTTCTCAATCATTACTTTCCCAAACGGATGATACCACATGAAAGTAACAATCTCATCATATCCTTTTGCCCATGAGGAGGATGAATATTAGCATAAACCAGACTTCCAATCTTGATTTTACTAGTATCAAGATCGGAGGGAACAACTACTACCTTATCTCCAACCACATAAGGAGATAACTTATTTGCACTGATTGGAGTTGGAAATTGATTTTCAGATTCAGAAGAAGATTGAGAATTATTTGATGATGATGCCATTTTGAAAGTAAATTTAGAAGAAATTAAATTTAAATAAAACAGTAATCAGATTAGAGAAAAAAATTGATTTTATGAAGATATGAATAAGTGATTTGAAATTTAGGTTAGATTGATGTTTTATTCAAACCCAAAATATCTGACTTGGAATTATTGGAGAGAGAAAGATTTTGATTGGATGAACAATAAGTAGTGGTGGTGCTTTTTCAGTAACCGGTATGGTCCACTACACGTGTCACATCCCAATAGGATCAATACGTAAGCTGAATACAATAATGAATCAAATTAAACGCACTGAGATATTTAATAACAAAAATAACCACGAAGCTGGGTCGACTCAGCTTACTCACTTTTACTTGATAAACATCAAGTATAAAAGAGTAGTCTGTGTCAGACACAGCTTGCCCTCAATTTTAGTAAAATTCTAAGGGGTCAGATTTGCTATTACTTACTCACTACATTTTACAAATTAAGCATACCTAGTTTACTTATAAGGTAGTTGAACCTTGATTCATCCAATGGCTTTGTGAACAAGTCAGCAAGCTGATTATCAGTTGGAATGAAATGGAGTTCAACATCTTCTTTCATCACATGATCCCTAATGAAATGATATCTTATATCAATGTGCTTGGTCCTTGAATGAAGTACAGGATTGTTTAAGATTGCTATGGCACTGGTACTGTCACAAAAGATTGGAGTTTTTGTTGCAGTGACACCATAGTCTTGAAGCTGATATTGCATCCAAAGAATTTGAGAGCAACAGCTTCCAGCAGCAACATACTCAGCTTCTGCAGTGGAGATAGAAACTGAATGCTGCTTCTTACTGGACCAGCTTACAAGTCTATTACCTAGCATTTGACAAGCTCCTGAAGTACTTTTTCTATCAATCTTACAGCCTGCAAAGTCAGAATCTTAATAGCCAATTAGATCAAACCCTGAGTCTTTGGGATACCAAAGACCCAGATTGGGACTACCTTTAAGGTATCTAAAGATTCTCTTTACAGCCTTAAGATGAGATTCCTTAGGACTAGCCTGATATCTTGCACAAAGACATGTAGCAAACATAATATCTGGTCTACTAGCAGTTAAATAAAGTAATGATCCTATCATACCCCTATAAGCTGTGATGTCAACAGATTTTCCATTTTTATCGTCATCCAGCTTTTCACCAGTTCCCATAGGAGTTTTCATAGGTGAGCAATCACTAAAACCAAATTTGTTTAAGAGATCTTTAACATATTTTCCTTGGTTTATAAAAATTCCATTTTTAGTCTGTTTAACTTGTAAACCCAGAAAATAGTTTAGTTCTCCCATCATGCTCATTTCATACTTTTTAGACATTAATTCTGAAAACTTTTTGCAAAGTCTTTCACTGCTAGAACCAAATATTATATCATCTACATATATTTGTACCAGCAGAATATCACCATTATACTTTCTCACAAACAAAGTCTTGTCAACATTACCTCTTTTGAATTTATTAGCCAATAAGAATTTAGACAAAGTATCATACCATGCCCTTGGAGCTTGCTTTAACCCATAGAGAGCCTTGTCAAGCTTGAATACATGGTCAGGAAACTTTGAATCTTCAAAACCTGGAGGCTGTTCAACATAGACTTCTTCTTCCAACTTTCCATTAAGAAAAGCACTCTTCACATCCATTTGATAGACCTTGAAACCCTTGTGAGCAGAGAAGGCCAAAACATTCTGATTGCCTCTAATCTTGCCACTGGTGCAAAAGTCTCATCATAATCAATTCCATCCTCTTGTCTGTAACCAAGAGCTACCAATCTTGCTTTGTTTCTGGTCACAACTCCCCTTTCATCCCTTTTGTTTCTGTAGACCCACTTGGTTCCAATCACAGTCTTGTGATGAGGTCTTGGAACAAGTTCCCAAACCTTGTTTCTTTCAAACTGTGTTAGCTCATCTTGCATTGCATTAACCCAAGAAGGATCTTCCAGAGCTTCATCAACCTCAGTTGGTTCCATCTTGCTTACAAAGTTGACAAACATGCAGAAGTTGCCTGTTGCCTTTCTTCTTGTTTTCACACCAGAGAGTGGATCACCAATGATTTGGTCAATTGGATGACTCTTTGTCCATCTAGTAACAGGGACAATGGACTAATTCAGATTTGATGGTCCAGCATGATCAGCTTGAGGAAGAGGCTGATCAGCTTGGACAGGAATGGAGGAGTCTGAACCAGTTGGAGAGTCATTTAATGGATTCTGAACAATAACTTCAGTGGGAGTAGGATCAGTTTGGGCATCTTCAAAGATTGGAACTTCTTCTTCTTCTTCTAAAAGTTGCTCCCCCTGAGTTTGAGCATTATTAGCTCCAACTGGAGGATTTGTTGGAGGCTCATTCTCAGGTACAGCCAGTTCTTCAAAGTTGAAGTCTTCATCTTCAGGAGGAGAGCAATCTGGCTTAGAACAACCTTCATCAATGCTTACATTTACAGAGTTCTCAATTGTTTTAGTTCTTTTGTTGTACACTCTGTAGGCTTTCATCATTGTTGCATATCCAAGAAAGATACCTTCATCTGACTTCTCATCGAACTTACCAATGTGGTCTTTCTGGTTTAGAATATAGCAAGGACTTCCAAACATTCTTAGGAAACCGATCTCAGGTTTTCTCCTCCTAAGAAGTTCATATGCAGTCTTCTGGTGTCTTTTCACAATGAGGGATCTGTTCTGGGTAAAGCAAGCAGTGTGTACTGCTTCAGCCCAGAAATGAGACTTCATTGTTTTGAGCCATCATGGATCTGGCAGCTTCAATAAGAGTTCTGTTTCTTCTTTCTGCAACACCATTTTGTTGAGGAGTTCTAGCAGCTGAGTGGACTTGTGAAATTCCCTTTTCTCTGCAAAAAGAGTTAAGAGTGATATTCTTGAATTCAGTTCCATTATCACTCCTTAACTGCCTAACATGCCTTTTGTAAAGAATTTCAGCTTGCTTGATGAAATCAATGATTGTTTCAGCAGCATCACTCTTGTGTTTAAGAAAGAAAACCCAGGTGTATCTTGAATACTCATCAACAATTACCAAGGAGTACCTCATTCCAGTGAATGATGGAGTACTAATTGGTCCAAACAAGTCCATATGAAGCAGATCCAAACAATTATC
The DNA here is from genome assembly GCA_034093135.1 of Erigeron breviscapus. Classification (NCBI taxonomy): domain Eukaryota; kingdom Viridiplantae; phylum Streptophyta; class Magnoliopsida; order Asterales; family Asteraceae; genus Erigeron; species Erigeron breviscapus. The sequence continues at coordinate 5,752,799 of CM067169.1, read as the reverse complement.
AATGGTTGAGCAGGTTTTAGACTTAAAGGTAACTCTTTCTTACACAGCTTGTTGATGTCTTTGAAATTCATATGAGACAACCTTTTATGCCATAACCAATTCAGCTCATCTTGAGACTTTGACATGAAGCATACTTCTCTTGTGACAGTTGGATTTCTCATGTCAAAAGAATACAAAGACTCATCCCTCTTTGCAATCAGAACCACATTGCCTTCCAAATCAAGAACAATCCCCTTATCAGACCTGAATCTCACCTCATAACCAGCATCACACAACTGACTCACACTAATCAGATTGTGCTTCAAACCATTAACATAAGAGACTCTTCTGAAAGTAAGAGGACCATTCAAAAGAACACCAACACCTTCTGTCTTTCCTTGAGAATCATCTCCAAAAGTAACATTAGGACCAGCGCGAATCCTAAAGTTACATAGCAGGGACTTACATCCGGTCATATGCTTGGAACAACCACTATCCAAGTGCCAGGTGTTATCATCATGACTGCCCTGCATTTGCAATAAGAGATTAGTTCATTCTGGGAACCCATCTGGAGATGGGTTCACCAGAGCTGACCAAAGGGTCTGACTCAGATTGGGTCGTAGAACTTTGACTCTTATCACATTTGGATACCCATTGTTGCTTGATCTGTCCCTTACCAGATTTGAAATTCTTTTTAGCAACAACTAAGGTTTCCTTTTGAACAAAACCTTTGCCTATTCCAGATTTCTGACATTCAGTTCTTAATTTTCTTTGATCAACATTTTTGGGATCAGAAACATCTTTAAGAAAATTTGCATCAATTGAAACCTCACTAGTTCTAGACTCAACATATTTGGAAATCATTTTGTCAGAGTCAGATTTAGTGTTATTTGAAATAGACTCAGATTTGGTTTGTGACACACTTCCTTGAGAACCAGACTTCTCATTCTTTAACATCTTAACCTTTTGTTTTGGAACACTGTGGTCTCTAACTTTCCTTTTAATTCTCCTAGAGTTCTTGTTTGTTTTAATATTGGAATCTGACACAGACTGGGTAATGGTCAGTTTGGATAAGTCAAGACTTTCTTCAGGTTTTAACTCAACAACCTTATCAGCCTTAGACACAGCTTCAGCAATGGTTTGGCCAACAATTTCAGGATCACAAAACCCAATACCAGATTTCTGAACCAACTTAATTGGTTTAGAGTTCGTCCCTTTGGTTTGGACTTTGGGTGGTGAAGGAGGCTGATAACAAGGCTCCATAGCACATACTTCAGCTATGGCTATGGCCCTGTCATAATCACCATCAAAAATAGCTTGGATCTGATGAGGTATTTGGTCATTGACACACTTTGCAACTCTTTTTGAATTAATACACCATGACTCAGTAATTAGTTTAATTTTCAAAAACTTTTCTTCTGCAGTCTTAGCTTCTTTTACTAAAATAGAGTTCAATTGCTTTTGTGCTTTGACTTCAGATTCAAGTTTTTCAATGGTGTGATTTTTGACACTGACATCAAGTTTCAACATATGAATTTCCTTCTTAAGTTCTTGATTAAAGTGTTTTTGCAAAAGGACCTCATCACCAAGTTTGTTCAGTCTGGACAGTTTATCATAATCAGATATATTAGAGAAAGAAGTTACCTCAGGTGGAGCAGTCTGACTGGTGGATGCCTGGTGAGCTGACTCTGACTGCTGTTGCATTCTGGCCAGATCTTCAGCAAATCGTTGAGTAGCTTCTTTAGCCATGAAACATTTGGCATCTTTGTACAACTCATCATCAGATGATGTAGCACTTTCAGCCCAGTCTTTGGCTACCAGACTTTTCTCATTTTTGTTCACCTTCTCAGTCAGCTCAACTATTTGTGCTTTCAAGGCTTTGTACTTAGTCTTGAGCTTTGAGTATTTTTCACCTCTTCCACCTTTGGCTGGCACAGCTTGAGCAGTTTCTTTGGATCTACAATCACCAGCCATATGTCCAGTTTTGCCACACTTGTAACAAATGACTTTGGACATATCAAAGGGCTTCTTGGCTCTATCAGCTTGGCCACTTCTTCCCTTTCCTTTAAACTTGTTAAAGGATCTCCTTCTGATCCTTTCAGCCAACATAGCTACCTCATTAGCCAGTTCATCACCATCAGATTCCTCACATTCAGATTCAACACAAACAGAGTTATGGTTAGACATCACAGGAATATCATCATTTACATATGGAATGATCTCATTGCTAATAGAATTAGGGTGTTCAGTCATGGAAGCAACAAATGCAGCAGCAGGCTGATTATAAGAATCACCCATAGCTATTAATTTTTCTGCCTCTGAACATTCTTGGTTATGAAGCAAACCAAAGAGTCCAGGGAGATCAAGATCATGGTAGACAGCACTTAATTTAACAGATGAAATATAATTGTTCCATTTAGGAGGTAAAGAATCAAGAAATTTGCTCTTTAAAACACTATTACTCTTATTAATTCCAACAGCAGCTAAATCATTAACCAAAGCATTAAAGCGGGTATGAGTGTCAGTTAAGGATTCATTTCTCAAAGAGAAGAATCTCTCATACTTCCTTGTTAAGGTAGTTATGGTGGACTCCATGGAAGTAGAACAACCCTCAAACATGACAGTCAATGTACCCCACATTTTCTTTGCTGTAGAACACATTTTTATTGAATGATAAAGGTCTTTGGGCACAGCCTGGACAATGAAATTTCTGGCCTTCACGTCCAAGTTAGCCAGTCTCCTATCCTCATCCCCCCAATCTGCCCTATCCTTTACTATGGATTTAACTGTGGCAGGAATGGTTGGATGACCTTCCCTAACCACAGCTTCAACCACTACAGTCTGAGTAGGAACATAAGGACCATCCTGAAGGATGTCAGGCATATTGTTATCGATGGATTCAAGGAACAAAGACATTCGACCTTTCCACCCACTGAAATCATCTTTGTCAAACATGGGTGGTCGGGTTGAAGAACCATTATCAATATAAGATGACATTACGCTTTACTATAAATGAAAATATGCAAGGATCAAGTCAAGTTAATTCTCAACCACCGCTCTGATACCAATTGTTACGTCCCAAGGTGTATCAATATACCAAAGTATATTGTACACAGGATAGTTGTAGAGGGGGGTGAATACAACTTTTCTCGAACTTTACAAACCTTTTAAGCAACGTTTTAAGACTCAAAATACTTAATGCATGTAAAGAACAAGAATCATTAAAACAGTAAAGCAGTAAAGGATAAAAGCATTCTTGAACACAGATTGTGATTTTCAAATGTAACTCTTTATTAAGAAATAATCTATACAAAGAATTACAGGGTTGTTGCAGAATAAAGATAGCCTACAAATATCTAAACAACCCTATGAAATGACAAACAACAATCAATAAGTTTCAGCTCAAGAGACTCAGCCCAAGCTGATCTCGTACAGACTAAGTTGTGTGTAAGAGCAGAGAAACTTTGTGTGAAGAATGATTCTCAGGAAAATGCCACACATATGCATACAAGGAGTGTTGATTTTATAGGCGAAAGCTCCTCGTCACTTGGTGTCCAAATCAACCACGTAGTCTTCTTGTATTGGACGATCAAAAGAATAATCGATCGTGCCTTCATCGTACTTGTGGTCCCCCACGTACTGCAGCACATTCTTCATCGTCCAATAAGAGTATGGACACGCATATGTAAACAACCACCAACCTGGATACTAGGAACATTCCTAGTCACGTCATAGTCCTTATCTTCAATCCAGGTTGTTATCTTCACTTTGATTGTTGACACAGATTGGGCGGTTTGTCACGGCACCAATCTGCCTAAGTGTTCCAAGCTGACTGCTAGTTCCAATCTGTCTTCCACTAACAGTTTGGTCCTCCTTATCTTCAATCCAGGTTGTTATCTTCACTTTGATTGTTGACACAGATTGGGCGGTTTGTCACGGCACCAATCTGCCTAAGTGTTCCAAGCTGACTGCTAGTTCCAATCTGTCTTCCACTAACAGTTTGGTCCTCTATCTTCAATCCTCCTCTTCGACTTGGATTGAATGCTTTAATATTGTTGATGCAGCTTGAATAACACTTGCTTCCATATAGTATTACAATTACGAACATGAAGCGTGATCTGGGTCAGTTACCTATCGCAAGCTGTGTTAGCTTAGTCTGACCTAGATCCGATTACAAGAACCAAAAGATTACTAAGTGTTTATAGGTCAGATTTGTCATCATTAAATTTACAACAAACATTGGGACTCAACACTAACTATGCCAAGTTCATCAAAGAACTTGTGACGGACAAAAAGAAGCTTGATGAAGCAAAGGCAACTTTCCTCAATGAAGAATGCTCGGCGGTCATCCGAAACAAGCTTCCACCTAAGCTTTCGGATCCAGGGAGTTTTCTTATCACTTGTACTTTTAGTAGTAAATGGAAGAGGACACCAAGGTACCCCTCATTTTGGGCCGACCTTTCTTATATACCGCGGATGCTATCATTCGGGTAAAGGACAAGGAAATTTCCTTGGGTGTCGGGGAAGACCGGATTGTGTTTAAAATTGAAAAAGCCTTGCAACATTCTTATTCTTCCGATGACACTTTTTTTAAGATTGATGTTATAGATAATGCTGTTGAATTGGAGATGTTGGAGCTTGTTGGAATTGATGGCGAAGACAATGATGATAGCTTTGCTAACATTGGAGAGGGAGATGTCACTAGTGACCAAGTCGAAGAGATTGAAGTGATTATGGCATTAAGCATGGATGACACTCCCTTGGAGGAAGAAGGGTTTGAAGAAATTGAAAGAATTCCAAGTAATAAGCTGCCCACTCCCATTGATAATCCTCCTACGGATTTAGAGCTCAAGCCATTACTCGATCACTTGGAATATGCATTTCTGGAAGGTACATCTGTGAGTCCCTCGATAGCTACGGATCGCTCTCGAGATCGTCTATTGTTATGTCGTGAGTGCGGAATCCTCACGAGATAACTAGTTTGATTAGTTATCATTTATATTGCTAATTATATCAATATAATCAGCCTTATGTGATCTATATTCGTTTGCTATAGCTTAGCAACGAACTTAGTCGCTTTGGTGTGTGTGATATATACTGGAATTCTCAATTTAGGTTTTCCAATCGTTTATATATGTTCACGATCGATATTGGGCCTGCTGGGCTTTGTTCTTACGAACTTAGCAGCCCAGCCCATCAAACGAAGATTATCTTCGTTCGTTCCTAACGAAGATCATCTTCGTTAGTACAACTTTCCATCAATATCTATGCCTTGTTATTTTCCAAGTACTTTATGTACAAGAACCTAACATATATTATGTTTGTACTTGTATGATATACATAACAAACATCATATATAAACATATAAATAACACCAAAACATGTAATCAATCATTATTAAAACACAAAGTCTATAATCTATCAATTACATATAGATGAATAAGACATAATCAAATCTAAGTTGCTGTTGTCACATCAACATGCTTCAACAAACTCCCCCTTGACAGCAGCATCTTCGATTTCTTCAGTCTTCAAAAATCTTCATCATCCATCAAATAATAATCGTTTGCTATTTGCATGGATATTTTCATGTAAGCAGACTTGGAGAATCTTACGATATTTATCTTCTTCATTCTTCCAGAATGGTAAAAATGAGCATTCAGTATCGTACAATTTTCTCTGATCATTTCTTGAGAAGTTCACCAACTGCATTGGATCATACATCCTTCTCAACAAAATCTTCATCATCCATCAAATAATAATCGTTTGCTATTTGCATGGATATTTTCATGTAAGCAGACTTGGAGAATCTTACGATATTTATCTTCTTCATTCTTCCAGAATGGTAAAAATGAGCATTCAGTATCGTACAATTTTCTCTGATCATTTCTTGAGAAGTTCACCAACTGCATTGGATCATACATCCTTCTCAACAAAATCTTCCTCTTTGAGTCTGCATACATCTTAGCTTCACCAGAATTTCGATCAATCTCCCAATTATCCAGTTTATCCAAGACATCTTGTGCCCATTTCTTGGCAGGGACCTTGATCATACATTTGATATCACGTTGAATATACTCAACACTTTTATCTGGCTTCACCACCTTCTTCTTTCGTCTTGGTTCAATATGAAACTTTGGTTTTTCAGAGTTTTTCATATTCGACCTCAACTTGAAATCTTCATGAAGATTCTTACCAATCACATCTGCAAGACCATAACTACTTGGATTGATAATCCTGTTATTTCCCAGTTCATGCAAGTCTTCCTCACACAAACTTCTGAAATGTCTCTCACGCCATGCTAGATATTGACAACCTTCTGGTCTTTTAAGAACAAACAGCTTCAGTTCTTCATCATAAAACCAACTCCAGATTATTGTCTTATATCTTGCAGCATCTTTATCTGATATATGAGTCCAATACATGATGGGTTTCAAAGTATCCCATGTGACTATATAATCATTGATTCTTTGACCAGGCACAAGTCTATCAATCTCATGCAATGGATCATCTTCTCTGAGAGGTACAGGATAATCATTTGGATTAAAAGGTCTTGTCAAATTGATTTCCCAGTGAAAAGGAATCAATGCATCATCAATCCTAGCATATACCACGAAGTTTAAAACTTTAGCGGAGTTACTAATTGAAGTTTGAAGCATTCTTTCCTTAACTTCTTTCCTCTTTATTTCCAACTCCTTTCTTTCTTCCAAAGATGGGTCTTCAGGAGTTGAATCCCAAAAATCATCAAACCCATAAGGTTTCTTGAATATATTTATATCCGGTTCAGGAACAAGCTCACCCTCCTCAAGTTCATCACCATCGAAGAGTAATTCTGTATCATCTGTATCATCTGAATGATTACACAAAATGAACACCGGAATACAATGTATCATGATAATAATAATGTATCATCTGTATCATCTGTATCATCTGTATCATCTGTATCATCTGTATCATCTGTATCATCTGTATCATCTGTATCATCTGTATCATCTGTATCATCTGTATCATCTGTATCATCTGTATCATCTGTATCATCTGTATCATCTGTATCATCTGTATCATCTGTATCATCTGTATCATCTGTATCATCTGTATCATCTGTATCATCTGTATCATCTGTATCATCTGTATCATCTGTATCATCTGTATCATCTGTATCATCTGTATCATCTGTATCATCTGTATCATCTGTATCATCTGTATCATCTGTATCATCTGTATCATCTGTATCATCTGTATCATCTGTATCATCTGTATCATCTGTATCATCTGTATCATCTGTATCATCTGTATCATCTGTATCATCTGTATCATCTGTATCATCTGTATCATCTGTATCATCTGTATCATCTGTATCATCTGTATCATCTGTATCATCTGTATCATCTGTATCATCTGTATCATCTGTATCATCTGTATCATCTGTATCATCTGTATCATCTGTATCATCTGTATCATCTGTATCATCTGTATCATCTGTATCATCTGTATCATCTGTATCATCTGTATCATCTGTATCATCTGTATCATCTGTATCATCTGTATCATCTGTATCATCTGTATCATCTGTATCATCTGTATCATCTGTATCATCTGTATCATCTGTATCATCTGTATCATCTGTATCATCTGTATCATCTGTATCATCTGTATCATCTGTATCATCTGTATCATCTGTATCATCTGTATCATCTGTATCATCTGTATCATCTGTATCATCTGTATCATCTGTATCATCTGTATCATCTGTATCATCTGTATCATCTGTATCATCTGTATCATCTGTATCATCTGTATCATCTGTATCATCTGTATCATCTGTATCATCTGTATCATCTGTATCATCTGTATCATCTGTATCATCTGTATCATCTGTATCATCTGTATCATCTGTATCATCTGTATCATCTGTATCATCTGTATCATCTGTATCATCTGTATCATCTGTATCATCTGTATCATCTGTATCATCTGTATCATCTGTATCATCTGTATCATCTGTATCATCTGTATCATCTGTATCATCTGTATCATCTGTATCATCTGTATCATCTGTATCATCTGTATCATCTGTATCATCTGTATCATCTGTATCATCTGTATCATCTGTATCATCTGTATCATCTGTATCATCTGTATCATCTGTATCATCTGTATCATCTGTATCATCTGTATCATCTGTATCATCTGTATCATCTGTATCATCTGTATCATCTGTATCATCTGTATCATCTGTATCATCTGTATCATCTGTATCATCTGTATCATCTGTATCATCTGTATCATCTGTATCATCTGTATCATCTGTATCATCTGTATCATCTGTATCATCTGTATCATCTGTATCATCTGTATCATCTGTATCATCTGTATCATCTGTATCATCTGTATCATCTGTATCATCTGTATCATCTGTATCATCTGTATCATCTGTATCATCTGTATCATCTGTATCATCTGTATCATCTGTATCATCTGTATCATCTGTATCATCTGTATCATCTGTATCATCTGTATCATCTGTATCATCTGTATCATCTGTATCATCTGTATCATCTGTATCATCTGTATCATCTGTATCATCTGTATCATCTGTATCATCTGTATCATCTGTATCATCTGTATCATCTGTATCATCTGTATCATCTGTATCATCTGTATCATCTGTATCATCTGTATCATCTGTATCATCTGTATCATCTGTATCATCTGTATCATCTGTATCATCTGTATCATCTGTATCATCTGTATCATCTGTATCATCTGTATCATCTGTATCATCTGTATCATCTGTATCATCTGTATCATCTGTATCATCTGTATCATCTGTATCATCTGTATCATCTGTATCATCTGTATCATCTGTATCATCGAATCAGCAGCGACACTATCGTATTCATCTGTGTCAGCTTCAACTACATCATCATCACCATCATTCTCACTGTCTGAATCATCAGAATCACTATCCGAACTATCATCTGAACTCTCTTCATCCTCATGATCAGAATTATCTTCATCATCCACTAACATATCATCCTCAAAACGAGATCGATAATTTGGATTAATCAAGTGACCAAACAATGGTGGATTATTTAGACCAGCCACATTTCGAGTATTGGCATCTAAATCAGCAAAGATACGTAAAGGCCAAGCATGTGGTACATAGCGAGGACCTTGATCAAATACCAAGTTCGGACAGAAATGTCTAACAATCGCCATAACAAAACGAGGATATAAAAGAAACCTATTTCTCGGTTTAGCATTGATTTGACCAAGAAACTCATGAAAGAAGTATGTTGAAAACGGATAAGGTCGATTATAAACCAAAGCAATCATCTGTGAAGAAATCGTAGCAGAAAGTTGATCAAATCCGGCCTTACGATTGCTCAGACTTACTAACAAAACATAAGCCAGGTATCTCCAACGTCCTTGAAATCCACTCTTATCAAATGGAAGCTTTATTTGACCAACAAATCCCATTCGTTGAAAACACCTACGAATAAGGTCAAAATCATAAGCCAATTCTACTGGTGCGTCTGATTCATCACCCAAGTGCAGAATTTCACGAAGTATTGCAGCATTAAAATCAAAAGTGATTCCTTGGACAGTTGCTCGAACAACGCTACGACCATTAACCATTACTTGATGAGCAGTCCTCCAGAAGTCATCAATATACTGCCTAACCAATCTAGGTGAATCACAGAATGCAAAAGACAGCCTAGAACGAGCAATAAAATCAAACATTTCATGGTAGCGTTCAGAATTATGCTGATCTGGATCCAGATTTAAGGCCAAATTGTGCTTCTTAAAGAACTGTCGTGGAGCAAGAGCCATTTCTGCAAAAACAAATCATAATGTAAAAACAATTATAAGATTAAATGAATTGCAGGTTAAAGAAACTTAATCACTAATTTCATAAGTTAAAAAAGTACGAAATTAGTCTTTAAATTCGTAAGTGAAGAATGTACGAAGTTAGACTTTAAATTCGTTGGATAACATTAAACGAAATAGATGTTAAGTTCGTTGGTAACAATGAACGAAGATAGACTTTAAATTCGTTGGATAACATTAAACGAAAATAGATGTTAAGTTCGTTGGTAACAATGAACGAAGATAGACTTTAAATTCGTTGGATAACATTAAACGAAAATAGATGTTAAGTTCGTTGGTAACAATGAACGAAGATAGACTTTAAATTCGTTGGATAACATTAAACGAAAATAGATGTTAAGTTCGTTGGTAACAATGAACGAAGATAGACTTTAAATTCGTTGGATAACATTAAACGAAAATAGATGTTAAGTTCGTTGGTAACAATGAACGAAGATAGACTTTAAATTCGTTGGATAACATTAAACGAAAATAGATGTTAAGTTCGTTGGTAACAATGAACGAAGATAGACTTTAAATTCGTTGGATAACATTAAACGAAAATAGATGTTAAGTTCGTTGGTAACAATGAACGAAGATAGACTTTAAATTCGTTGGATAACATTAAACGAAAATAGATGTTAAGTTCGTTGGTAACAATGAACGAAGATAGACTTTAAATTCGTTGGATAACATTAAACGAAAATAGATGTTAAGTTCGTTGGTAACAATGAACGAAGATAGACTTTAAATTCGTTGGATAACATTAAACGAAAATAGATGTTAAGTTCGTTGGTAACAATGAACGAAGATAGACTTTAAATTCGTTGGATAACATTAAACGAAAATAGATGTTAAGTTCGTTGGTAACAATGAACGAAGATAGACTTTAAATTCGTTGGATAACATTAAACGAAAATAGATGTTAAGTTCGTTGGTAACAATGAACGAAGATAGACTTTAAATTCGTTGGATAACATTAAACGAAAATAGATGTTAAGTTCGTTGGTAACAATGAACGAAGATAGACTTTAAATTCGTTGGATAACATTAAACGAAAATAGATGTTAAGTTCGTTGGTAACAATGAACGAAGATAGACTTTAAATTCGTTGGATAACATTAAACGAAAATAGATGTTAAGTTCGTTGGTAACAATGAACGAAGATAGACTTTAAATTCGTTGGATAACATTAAACGAAAATAGATGTTAAGTTCGTTGGTAACAATGAACGAAGATAGACTTTAAATTCGTTGGATAACATTAAACGAAAATAGATGTTAAGTTCGTTGGTAACAATGAACGAAGATAGACTTTAAATTCGTTGGATAACATTAAACGAAAATAGATGTTAAGTTCGTTGGTAACAATGAACGAAGATAGACTTTAAATTCGTTGGATAACATTAAACGAAAATAGATGTTAAGTTCGTTGGTAACAATGAACGAAGATAGACTTTAAATTCGTTGGATAACATTAAACGAAAATAGATGTTAAGTTCGTTGGTAACAATGAACGAAGATAGACTTTAAATTCGTTGGATAACATTAAACGAAAATAGATGTTAAGTTCGTTGGTAACAATGAACGAAGATAGACTTTAAATTCGTTGGATAACATTAAACGAAAATAGATGTTAAGTTCGTTGGTAACAATGAACGAAGATAGACTTTAAATTCGTTGGATAACATTAAACGAAAATAGATGTTAAGTTCGTTGGTAACAATGAACGAAGATAGACTTTAAATTCGTTGGATAACATTAAACGAAAATAGATGTTAAGTTCGTTGGTAACAATGAACGAAGATAGACTTTAAATTCGTTGGATAACATTAAACGAAAATAGATGTTAAGTTCGTTGGTAACAATGAACGAAGATAGACTTTAAATTCGTTGGATAACATTAAACGAAAATAGATGTTAAGTTCGTTGGTAACAATGAACGAAGATAGACTTTAAATTCGTTGGATAACATTAAACGAAAATAGATGTTAAGTTCGTTGGTAACAATGAACGAAGATAGACTTTAAATTCGTTGGATAACATTAAACGAAAATAGATGTTAAGTTCGTTGGTAACAATGAACGAAGATAGACTTTAAATTCGTTGGATAACATTAAACGAAAATAGATGTTAAGTTCGTTGGTAACAATGAACGAAGATAGACTTTAAATTCGTTGGATAACATTAAACGAAAATAGATGTTAAGTTCGTTGGTAACAATGAACGAAGATAGACTTTAAATTCGTTGGATAACATTAAACGAAAATAGATGTTAAGTTCGTTGGTAACAATGAACGAAGATAGACTTTAAATTCGTTGGATAACATTAAACGAAAATAGATGTTAAGTTCGTTGGTAACAATGAACGAAGATAGACTTTAAATTCGTTGGATAACATTAAACGAAAATAGATGTTAAGTTCGTTGGTAACAATGAACGAAGATAGACTTTAAATTCGTTGGATAACATTAAACGAAAATAGATGTTAAGTTCGTTGGTAACAATGAACGAAGATAGACTTTAAATTCGTTGGATAACATTAAACGAAAATAGATGTTAAGTTCGTTGGTAACAATGAACGAAGATAGACTTTAAATTCGTTGGATAACATTAAACGAAAATAGATGTTAAGTTCGTTGGTAACAATGAACGAAGATAGACTTTAAATTCGTTGGATAACATTAAACGAAAATAGATGTTAAGTTCGTTGGTAACAATGAACGAAGATAGACTTTAAAATCGTTGGACAACATTAAACGAAAATAGATGTTAAATTCGTTAGTTAGAAATGAACGAAGATAGACTTTAAATTCGTTGGATAACATTAAACGAAAATAGATGTTAAGTTCGTTGGTAACAATGAACGAAGATAGAAGTCATCTTCGTTTATAACCTATTGAAACGAATTTAGATGGTAACAAAATGAGTTCCATTTTTCTGAGTACAATTCCAAACGAAGTTAATCACTATCTTCGTAAGAACAAGTTTGTACTTTAGAAAATTTTTCAAGATTCGTCATCACGAAACTGTCCACAATGCGACCCCTTTGACCTAATCCTGTACATAGCAACAACTCGTTAAAAACAACTTGTTCATGCCTTGTACCAAAAAGTACCACCATCTAAAACCATCATCATAATGTAAGTATTTTACAAACATTATAATCTTGAATAAAAACAAAACCCCATGATCTAAAATCAACCATTAACAAACCTGAAAATAATCAATGAACATATTAACATCGTTACCAACCACGACCATGATACGGAAAGCATTTCTCTAATCATTGAGATGCTTGACAGCAAACCATCTTGAAACACTTAAGTCCCATATAAGATGCCGTCTACATAACTAACAAACAATGAATAGTCCAAAAATCCAATGAAGAATTTTATAAAGTTTCCGAATTCATGTCATAAGTTAAGGTACGAGAATTAAAAGAAACACGTATCAACACTGATTATTTTCACTAAATACATGAAATGTAAAGTAAATAAATACTCTTAAAAAGCAGATTCATGTATTCTTCCTTCACGTGCTCATATTTGCATCACAATATTGTCATTTCACACCAAAAATCTTATCTCCATGATATCATCAGTATGAATAACACTGTATTGCAACAAAAATCAGCACTCCAACTCTATCTTCTTAACCTGAACACTGCACACTTACCACAAACTCATTAACGCATTAAAAGCAAAGGCATAATAATGCAGAAAAGTTAAGCTAAAACACACAAAATTAGGATTAACAATTATGAACTAATCAAGATTTTAACATAAGATCAAGGGAGGTCATTCCATTGTCAAACCCTAAAATGTCACCAAGTTATTAATTAAATTCATAACTTGTAAAAACTGAAACTTGTGAGATTTCAATAACATTGACTTGTCACAAAGTTTTAAAAGATCATTTTCTAAACTTAAACAAATTAATGTCCATATCAGAAAATCTTCTTTTGTACAAATCGCATAACCTCATCAAGAATTCAAATGAATGAATTCAGCAAAACATATACTCAACAGAATTTAAGTAGAATCTCTCGTGCAATAAGAACTTATGAAAATACTTATTTTGACTCAATAAAATAGAAAAATAACTTAGAATAAAAATTACAGAATAATAAACTATACTATACACAATAGTTATCTAAATGTATTCATTATTCACATGTGACTAGGGTACTGCTGATCAGATCAGATTAGCATTTACATAAGCCTAACTGCGAGAAATAATTCTCTTATTATTAGTTATGAACAGTGATCCAAAAACGATTACCAATATGTTTGTCCTCTTAAACACTCGGTACTTCCAGTCTCCTTTTTGGTTTGTGGCACTTTCGTATTACTTGAGCCAAGGACAGTCACCATGTAACCTAGTAAGTTACTCATGCCACAATTTTAGTTTGCGAACTTATGTGCCCCATATTCAGATACACTCTCACAATCGAAACAAGCACTAAAATTAAGACATTTGGTGATTAAAGTGAGAAAGTCTTTAAGAATCAAGTCAGCGGTGACAGGTCGGTGATTCCTCACGCGTAAAGCGACATAACTTGACTCACGTACGGAAATATACTTAACATTGCATAATGCCAAGTACTTGCATATTTGTGACATTAATTTACTTTAAAGCACTTATGAAAACCCGTGACTTTCTATGAGACCCGTGTAGCGAACTTTCTGACAACCTATCCCAAGTTGAAAACTTTAGGTAGGCTAGGTATACAAAGACACCCCAAGGACTTACTTGTTCGAATCTCAAAGGCCACATTAGCTTCATACTTTCAACAGATTTATTTTGATATTTGCATATCTTGTCACAAATATACATCCGAAAAAGCAATACATACACATATATGTACCCGAGACCTTCTATATAAAGACCAAATATACCTAATTACAATGCAAGATCTTTCATAAGATTTAAAGGACTTGTCTATTTTAAGAACAAGTATTCTCAGCCATATATCTGAATACGTTTCCCATAAGAACATTGTATACATTTAAGTTCAGATTATAAGGAAACCTTGGTACTTTGTGCCTATCGATACATCATATAATGGTATCACTGAACTGAGCATATTTAAAGTACAATTAAGTAGGCTTAAAAGCTAAAGTATCGTCACGTCTAACATGTAGTGCAGTAACCTTACTTTATTTATTATATTTTTGGATTTTCTATTTTTCAGATGTTTTTGTATTTTTCTGACACTAGATATATACAGACTTATACTAAGACAACTCTTTTTGTATTTTTGACTCTATCTCTGTACGACTTAAACTACTAAGATACAAAAAGAAAAATTTAAGTTCTTTGAGAGAAACTACTCGGCATTCTTCATACCATTGAGTTGATATAACAACTCATGACGAGGTCTATCAAAAGCTTTAGTATAAAGATCAGCAAGGTTATCATCAGTAACAACCTTTTCTAAATGAATAAGCTTTTTCTCAAAACAGTCACGCAAAAAGTGATGCTTTATATCTATGTGCTTGGTGACTTTAAAGTTTTTCGGATTCTTAGTAATATCTATGGCAGACTTATTATCAATACAAATAGGAGAGTCTGAGATATCCATACCATACAAGAGGGGCTCCGTTGGATTATCAACACCTAAAATTAAGCCATAGATGTCTCTCTTCCTAGGAGCTCTGAGCATAATCCATTCTTCTGGAATAACGAAACCCGGCTTCAAGATGAATGCCTCCTTTTCTGTGAAATGAACATTGTTGCCCTTGTCACAGATCTGTGAGACACTCATTAGATTATGAGTAAGTTGTTCCACATAGTTTACTCTTTCTAGAGTAAGTTGTCCATTGACGACATCTCCCTGATCGGTGATGTTGCCGCCCTTGGATCCAGCAAAACAAACATACGACCCATTTATACCAGTAAAATTGGACAAGAGTTTCCTGTCCCCTGTCATGTGCCTGGAGCATCCACTGTCAAGGTACCATAAATGGATTGGTTTCCTAGGAACTCCCTGCACATAAAATGATAAAAATTAGTTTTCATTGGGGACCCAAACCTTCTGAGGTTTGGGTCGTCCCTTCTCATCCCTTAGAATCAGTTCAGTCCAATACCCATTGCTAGAAGCCGTGGGAGGAACATGATTCTCATCTCGTCTTCTCACAGGAGAAGACTTCTGACCTCTCGTCGGAGAAGATCTAGGAGAATGAGGGCCATAAGAAGATCGAACACTCGAATGAATTTGGTCATAGAATGAATTTTGACTTTTAGGAACAGAACGATCAGGTCGTGGAGGTGTTTGAAAACGATTTGAAATCCTATGAACATTTCCTGAGGAACCTTTCAGTGGAGATTCACGTCGTTGAGGTATATAAACGGTTTTGGAGAAGATTGAACTTTAGACTCATAAACCTGTTTATTATTACCCAACCCCCTTTTTCCTTCTGAAGTGGAAGCCTTTGAAGGAGAACCTGATCTTCGAGGTCTATTTGGACATACACTATAAACATGACCCTTTTCATGACAAGCAAAGCAAGAGAGGACCTTGAACTTTTTGTTTGTATCTACCTTTTTATCGGTACCTACAGATTCATTATTAGCACTAGTGTCCACTGACTTACTTGTTTTTCTTTGATTTTCCTTTTCAGGGTCTTGTTTAGTTGGTGAGATCCTAGACTTCCTAGCACCATCTTTCTCATGTCTATCTTTACTTGAAGATTTCTTAAGTGCAGGCATTAAATGTGCTTTAAAACCTTAGTTGCTTCTTCATTAACGGCTAAGTTATCTTCAGATTTTCTAATCCTAGACTGCTTAGATAATGGAGTGAGACGTTGCTGACTTAATTTCTTCATATCCTCAATAGCAACATCCCACACTTTATCAATCCTCTTAGGGTCAATAGATTCTAATGGGAATTCTAACTCAGTATAGACCCTATTACTCTTATGAAGTGTAAAGTGTACAATACTGTCTTTCTGACCATAAGGAGTAGACTGATTTAAAGCAACACCTTTCAATTTCTCTTCCTTGTTAGGTTGAGAAGAAACTCCTTTAGACTCTCTTGTTCCCTCAGGCAACTTTGCCTCGGAAATTGAGTCTTTTGGTTTACCATCTACAACACTAGGTTGAAGTAGGATTTCAGGAATATTAGGTTCAACAGGAGTATAGTTATTATTGAAAGGAGGAGGCACATCTTTATAAGAAATTTTAGCAGTTTCAAGACTTTTAGAAGAAGAATTCTCAAACTTTTTCATATGCATCAAAAGCTCAGAATGTCTAGCAGAATCAGATTTGGCCTTAAATTCCAAGATTTCTATCCTAGCATCAGCAAGTTCCTTTTCTACGGCAGCACACTTTCTAGCTAACAAGGAATAAGCATCACTACTTACTCTTTCTATAGCCACAGAATGATTGACTTTGTCTTTCATTGCTCTAATGTCAGATTCTAAGGATCTAATCTTTTCCTTAAAAAATTTTTCCTTATCATTTACAGTTAGACCCTTTTTAATTAATTTATCTCTTTCATCATGAGCAGTATTGACAACAGATTCTAATTTCTTGATTTGTTCATTCTTTTGTTCAAGTTCATCAAACATGCGATTAACAATTTTGCAAACATGAACAATAGTATATAAAGAACAAGATACCTGTTGGTCTGCCTCTTTGCAATCTGCCATGTAAGCAACAAAGTCATCCACAGTGATGCCAGCCGGAATCTCGAAATCTTGCATCTGCTCCTCAATAGTCTTTTCACCCTTTTCGGTGGCAGAATCATCTTTAACCTCAGCTGCTTTCACCTCTTCAGTAGCTTTCACTTCATCAAGGTTCTTGACTTCTTCTAACTCATTGTCAGATTTGGAATCAGTATCATATACACCAGCAACAACAAATTCCACATTCGAACTTTTAGTATTTTCATACAATTGCTCTTCACTGTGGTAGACTGTGGTGTCCATGAAATCATCTGGAGAATCAACTATTTGAGCCATATCATCAAGAATTTCGGCCAAATAAGCATTATTGTTCTCATCATGAGGAAGATTCCAAACATAAGAACCATCTGGTTGAACAGCTACTATAGCCTTGTCATTTCCAGTGACATTAGCAGTAGGATCATCAGTCAACAAAAGAGCTCTAGTAGGATTTTGATTGAACGGACGATTACCACCTCTATCTTGACGTGCAGGAGTAACATTTGCCTCTTTCTTAGGCCGTTGACATTCTCTGGCAAAATGTCCAAAACCTTCGCAGTTATAGCATTTCACCTTTAACTTGTCAAATCCTTGAGTACCTCCTGTAAGCTGTCTGCCTGTTCTATTCATAAACTTTTGTACTCTCCTGGTGATCATTGCCAATTGCCATTTCAGATCCATTTCTTCAACATCATCTGGATCTATCTGATCGTAATCTTCATCAATAAGTGCTGGATCTGTGATTCTTCCTGCAACAAAAGCTTCATGTGCAGCACACATTGCAGCAAATACATTCATCCTACCCTCAGCTGATTTCATATTCATAGGCATGGATTTGTAACCTGCAGAAGAAGATGAAATGTTTCCGAATTTCATATTTCCAGTCTTTGCACCGTCATTAGCCCTTTTTCCCTTGTTACCAGCATCAGTAGCCATGAATCCGAAAGAATCATCTCCATCCATTTGTGCACCACAATTGTCTGTCTCACCAGTAGTACCAACTCCAGAAAAGAAAGCATTAACATCAGCTGTTGGATTTTTCATAGTGGCATAATAGAGAGATGGATCTTGTGTGAAGTTGTCTTGAAGATCTTTTGCCTTATCCTTCATTTCTCTATTTCTTAGAGTGGATATAACTCCATCTATTCGAAGAGAAGCATAATCAGCTCTTTCTTGTAATCCATGACGAAATTCTCTGTAAGCTTTCGGCAAACCATCTAAGAATTTATCCACTATCTCAGTAGGAGTGTATCTAAGATCAAAATATGCTAATTCAGCAAGAAGATGTTGATATCTCAAAATAAGATCCTCAACTTGTTCATTCTTTGTGGCATTGAAGCAATCAAATTGTTTCTTAAGCATTTTAATTCTATTTTGCTTCAATAATGGATCACCTTCACAATGAGCTTCAATAGCATCGAACAATTGCTTTGAAGTCTTGTATTCTTGTTTAGGAAACAAGTGCACCAACTCTTGAGGAATGCACATACGAAGTGTGGAAAGAGCCTTTACTTCAATGGCGTAGTTAGCCTTTTCTTCGCCCGTTAATTCTCCCACCTTGTATGTAGAAGTAACTCCATTCACAGTAAGAGTGGGCCATTCATAACCTTCAGTGATCATGAGCCACATATTCAAGTCTTCTCGTTGAATGAAATCTTCAAATCGACCTCTCCACGCCCAAAAGTCAGCTAATGAAACTAATTTTGGTGGAGAATTAGTACGCCCTACCAGGTGATCATGATAAACTAGAGAATTGAGATATTGGGCAACAGCATTGTTGGTTGATGATGAAGAAGCCATAAGTGAAAAATACTGTTCAAACGAAGATAAAAAAAGGAACGAATTTAGATTAAATTCGTAGAACGAGTCAGTACGAAGATAGCCTAATTTCGTGGACAAAAATTCTAAACGAAGATAGTTAAGTTCGTAGACAGGAATCTGAACGAAGATAAGTTAAGTTCGTAAACAAAATTCGTTTGAAGAAGATTCAAAATGAAAATGAAAGAAACTTCGCAGTCTATCTTCGTTTGATGAATTTCGAACGAATTTAAGTTAAATTCGTTTGCTAACTTCGTTGAATAACTTCGTTTCGCTAAGTTCGTAAGGCAAACGAACTTAACGACAGAAAGTGTTCGGGAGGCTATTTTTGAGAAAAACAATCAAACAAACGATCTCAACCCTTCGATAAGATATCGAATGGCTCTGATACCACTTGTGAGTCCCTCGATAGCTACGGATCGCTCTCGAGATCGTCTATTGTTATGTCGTGAGTGCGGAATCCTCACGAGATAACTAGTTTGATTAGTTATCGTTTATATTGCTAATTATATCAATATAATCAGCCTTATGTGATCTATATTCGTTTGCTATAGCTTAGCAACGAACTTAGTCGCTTTGGTGTGTGTGATATATACTGGAATTCTCAATTTAGGTTTTCCAATCGTTTATATATGTTCACGATCGATATTGGGCCTGCTGGGCTTTGTTCTTACGAACTTAGCAGCCCAGCCCATCAAACGAAGATTATCTTCGTTCGTTCCTAACGAAGATCATCTTCGTTAGTACAACTTTCCATCAATATCTATGCCTTGTTATTTTCCAAGTACTTTATGTACAAGAACCTAACATATATTATGTTTGTACTTGTATGATATACATAACAAACATCATATATAAACATATAAATAACACCAAAACATGTAATCAATCATTATTAAAACACAAAGTCTATAATCTATCAATTACATATAGATGAATAAGACATAATCAAATCTAAGTTGTTGTTGTCACATCAACATGCTTCAACAACATCTCTTCTTCCGGTTGTTGTCTCCTCATCACTTTCGGGTGAGGAGAAGGCTAAACTCATGTCCATTCTAAAGGCCCATAAAAAGGCCTTTGCATGGAAGACATCCAATATACCCGGAATAAGCCCTGATTTTTGCAAATATAAAATCAATCTAATTGAAAATGTAAAACCAGAGATTCAAAGGCAAAGAAGGCTTAATCCTAACATGAAAGATGTTGTAAAAAAGGAGATTGTTAAGTTACTTGATGCGGGTATTATCTTTCCAATATCGGATAGTCCATGGGTTAGCCCGGTACACTGTTTACCAAAGAAGGGAGGGATGACCGTTGTGACAAATGAGAAAAATGAATTGGTTCCAACTAGAACGGTCACCGGTTGGAGAGTTTGTATTGATTACCGTAAGTTGAATGAGGCCACCAAAAAGGACAATTTCCCTTTACCCTTCATGGACCAAATGCTTGAAAGATTGGCGGGTAATGAATTCTTTTGTTTTCTAGATGGTTTTTTCGGGTACTTCCAAATACCCATTGATCCTAATGATCAAGAGAAAACAACTTTTACTTGCCCTTTTGGAACATATGCTTATAGCCGCATGCCTTTTGGTTTATGTAATGCACCGGGCACTTTTCAAAGATGCATGTTGGCTATTTTCCAAGATATGATTGAAACTTCCATGGAAGTTTTCATGGATGATTTTTCGGTATTTGGAAACTCTTTTGATAGTTGTTTGACTAACTTGGATAAAATGCTTGAAAGATGCGAAAAAGCACATTTGGTGCTTAATTGGGAAAAATGTCATTTTATGGTCAAAGAAGGTATTGTGTTGGGTCACAAAGTGTCAAGGGCGGGTCTTGAGGTTGACAAAGCTAAGATTGATGTCATGACTAAATTGCCTCCACCCACCAATGTGAAATCGGTAAGAAGTTTTCTTGGTCATGCCGGTTTTTACCGGCGTTTTATCAAAGATTTTTCTAAGATCACAAGACCCATGACTAGGTTGTTGGAGAAAGATGTCCCTTTTGAGTTTAATGATGAATGTCTAAATTCTTTTTCTCTTTTGAAAGATAAGTTGACAAATGCTCCAATCATGACTTCACCGAATTGGTCTTTACCCTTTGAACTTATGTGTGATGCTAGTGATTTTGCTTTGGGAGCCGTTCTTGGCCAAAGGGATGAGATGCCTCAACAATCCATCCAAGTTTGTGAAGTCTTTGATGTGTGGGGAATTGACTTCATGGGTTCCTTCCCACCATCAAACAAATGTCTCTATATCTTGGTTGCGGTCGATTATGTCTCAAAGTGGGCTGAAGCAAAAGCCTTGCCAACTAATGATGGCAAGGTGGTGATCGATTTCTTAAAGGCTTTGTTTAGACGGTTTGGTATGCCAAGGGCTTTGATAAGTGACCGGGGAACTCATTTCGCCAATCATCAATTGGCAAAAGTCTTGAAGAGATATGGGGTCACTCATCGTTTTTCAACTTCCTATCACCCACAAACTAGTGGGCAAGTTGAGAACACCAACCGTGTTCTAAAGAGAATATTGGAGAAAACCGTTGATGGGAACCCTAAATCATGGTCAAAGAAGTTAGATGATGCCCTATGGGCGTTCCGAACCGCGTTCAAGACTCCCATTGGAACTACTCCATATCGACTTCTATATGGCAAGACTTGCCATTTGCCGGTGGAAATTGAGCACAAGGCATATTGGGCCTTGAAACATTGCAACATGGACTTGATTGAAGCCGGTGAAACGAGAATGTTGCAACTCCATGAACTTGATGAGCTTAGACATGGTGCCTGCGATAATTCGTTGTTGTACAAAGAAAGAACAAAGGTTTGGCATGACAAGAAGCTTAAGAGAAAAGACTTCAAAGTTGGAGATAAGGTGTTGTTGTTTCTCTCCAAGTTCAAAATCCACCAACCAACGCTCACATCTAGGTGGAATGGGCCGTTTGTCATCAAGCATGTATATCCCTCGGGATATGTTGAGTTGTTTAGGGAGGATGGAAGTTCATTCATTGTAAACGGACATCGGTTAAAGCTCTACCATGAAGAAGAAGTTGGGGAGGGGGGTTAAAGGCCCCAACTTGGTAAATCTTTGAGGTTTGATCGAGTCAAGCTAATGACTCGTAAATAAATAAAGCGCTTCTCGGGAGGCAACCCGTGTGTTTTTATCATTTTTAGTTGTTTTAAGTAGTTTTGTTCTATTTTTATGTTTTTCGTTGAGATTCACAGGTGAGAAATGATTTTAGGTGAACCGGTATGTGCAAAAGTGTGTTGAAAAGCCAAAAAACTGAGAAAAAGCAGCAGATCGCGGCGCGACCAGACCCTCTCGCGGCGCGAGATTGGGTGGATTTGGAGCCATTTTGGACAGAGCTTTTTCTCGCGGCGCGAACCAGGCACCTCGCGACGCGAGGGACAGTTTCAACGCGATCGCGGCGCGAGGGTGAGCGTCCAGGTAAGTTTCATTTCTTTTAATATTAAAATCGAAAAAAAAAAAGGCACTTAAAAGGACGCAGCCACGATCTATCTATCTTTTCTCACTCTCTTTTCTCTTCCTTTCTTACTTTCTCTCAAAACACACACACACACACACAATCTAAAACACACACACTCTTAGATTTGTGGTTTTGCACTCTTCTTTTCTTTCTCTTATTCTCTTCTCCTTCATTCCATCATCATCATCATGTCAAGAGGGGTATGTGATTCTCAACTCTTTCTCTTTTCTTTTCAATTTTATTTCAATTTAATTAGGATTTATTTATTTTCTTGAATTTTCTTTCAATTAATGTTTGTTAATTACTTAGATAAGTTAGTATTGTTGTTTATTGTCCTTAGAGGTGATTAATTTTGGAAGAATCTTAGAAAAACCTAATTAGGGTTCTTAATTTTTAATTTGGGGGTTTTTAAGATTTAGTCATCCTTAATTTATTTTAATTCAAATTAGTTAAAGCATTGTTAATTAGACATAAAACCCATTCAGAAAATCCAAAAAAAAAAAATCAGAATCGCGGCGCGAGATTTTACCCTGTTTGCCCATTTTTGCCGTTTGTCTGTCTTAGCCTTTCGTGAGTGCCTCCAATTTGTTTCCTCTGACTTATTTAGCACATTTTGAATGTTTTTGCAGAAACAACCTGTTGGACAAAAATACGAGGGATGGGTGTGGCCGAATAACTACCAATTTGACTATGTAGATGATAACTACACTCCACCAACCGCTCCTGCTAGCAAAACATTTAGGTTACTCAAAACACACACACATCCTTGGCTGCAATTCAGGGATGTCCCAAAGGCGGAACGCCAAGTGTTTTTGAATAGGTTAGCGGAAATCCAAGATTATGAGTTGATTCCCGCTCGTACAATGGACTGGCAGATAATTCGCGATGCGCTCCTTGATAACTATTTTGAAGATAGGTTTAGGACAGAATACACTGATGAAGAAACGGGTTGGGTAGCAAACATCGATATGTGGAAGAGGGTTTTTGAGCTGAACAAACCGGCTAAACTGGAATGGTGCCAGGAATTCTACTCATCTCTTAGAGTGGGATTCCTACCTGTTGAGGACATTAGTGAGGATCGGGTGATCCACTTTCGATTAGGTGGCAAGCAGCGCCATTGCACTATTCCCGAGTTTGGTTATCTTTGTGGCATGTTTGAGAAAAATGAGTTTAATGATGGTTTGGTTCATTCGTTTTTGGAGAATAGCATATTGGATATCTCCCATTTTGATGATGGGGTTAGTTTTCATGAATATTGGAATAGGATTTCGGGGAAGCCTTCTTTTAGCTCGGGGGTGAGCAAAGTGTCGGACATTCGGTCCAAGAAGTTGAGGCTTTGACATAAACTGATTACATACTCTTTCATCCATCGGGGCAACGCGAATGACAAAGTGTGTAGCGACGATTTGTGATTACTCAGGCAGTTCCAAGACTTCACTCCCACCCGATATGGTTGTGCTCCCTATATCCTTGCTCGTCACATGCAGAAGCACCGGGAGTGTTAGATATAGAATTGAGCTTAATTGTTCAACAATGGAGGAATGTGTGTGTTTTAGTATGTGAGGAAAGAGGTTGAAGATGATAGGGAGGAGAGAGAGAATTAGTCAAATGTGTTTTAATTATGTTCAAAGTTAGTTACAAATGAGAAGGCAAGGGGTTTATATATGCCTAATTACAATTATCACTTTGACCCCTTGCACTTTATCAACAATATAAAATGTAACTTTATTTACAATTTAACACCACTAAATTGTATTTCTAACAATCTCCCCCTTGGTGTTGAATTGTAAATGTTGCATCGTCTTCGGTCTTTAAATAACATGATGAGCCATTTGTTGAAAATCTTCAATGTTGATTGGACTTTGAAGCTTTCTCATTGTCTTCAACTTCTTATATCAACCTTGACTTTGAATCTTCTCAACAAACAAATATTCTTGACGATGACTTTCTACAACTTGATCTTCTCTTGCAACTTTGAATACTTTGGAAGCACCTTTGAAATCTTTGTAGCTTTTAAGCTTTCACAACTTGAACCTTTGAATGTTGATTTCAACTTGATGTTGCTTTGAGAAGTAAGTTGAACTTTGAGCAGCATGCGGAAGCTTGGATTTGACTTTGAATTCTTTTGGCTTTGCGGAAGCTTGGTTTTGACTTTGAAACCTCTTGGCATTTCGGAAGCTTGGTTTTGGAATGCGGAAATTTGATTTGACTTTAAAACTTCAATTCTTGATCGAACTTGTCTCTAAATCAATAAACATCTTGGAGCACTTGATTCTTTGATCAATTAACTTTTGCTCCCCCTCAATCAAACAACTATCTCGGAGCAAATTATTCAATAATAAATCTTTAATCTCTTGCTCCCCCTCAAACAAACAATCATTTCGGAGCATATTTAACATTTCATGAGTTTACTCTTGCTCCCCCTCAAATGAACAATCTCTTCAATTAAAGAACAAACTTAACTATCCAACTTAATTTTCTTTGTAGCATCAACAAACGACAATCTCTATTCAATCTCAAACTTTTCATTTCTTCTCAAACATTATTCAATCTCAAACTCTTGTGATCATCAACCACTGGTCAATTATCCAATAAATCTTTCAATTATCGACCATGTACATCATATTGAATATACTCGATCTCGAATCAATCTTTCTTTAACTTTCTCAAAACAATCTTTCAACTTAGCACAATAATTATTCACTCTCTTCACCTAAACTAACGATCCTTTAAACAACCAAACACTATGAATC
This sequence comes from Erigeron breviscapus, assembly GCA_034093135.1. Classification (NCBI taxonomy): domain Eukaryota; kingdom Viridiplantae; phylum Streptophyta; class Magnoliopsida; order Asterales; family Asteraceae; genus Erigeron; species Erigeron breviscapus. Next base: position 5,727,218 of record CM067169.1, on the reverse strand, counting down.
ATCCTCAAACAAATTCTATCAATCAAATTCTACCTATATCCTTGAATTCTATCTATCAATCATTTAATCATTTCTCCCCCTTATGATGAAAATGTGAAACGGTTTCATCATACAATAATGATTGATAGCATAAATGGTAGATACCAACAAACGACAAGCAAGCAAAGTAACCCAACCCAATTCCCAATTCCCAATGAACCTATTGGTGAACTAGAATGTGAGGTTGCGTTGTTGGAAAAAGATTTTATAATGGTGTTTGGGTTCTTTGTGTTTGTGTGAAGAGAAGTGAAAACCGGATAATAATGATCCGTTAACACAACCAAAAATCAAAAGGATTAATGGTGTGGCCTAAAAATACGATTACTATTTTAGGACTTCCCATTATCATCGAGAAATGCACAAAGCTTATCTCTAAATAGTTCGGTCTATGGCTTTTCAACCGATAGATTGCTTTAAAGAATGTAATTCATGGTAAGTGTCACAAAGGCGTTCGATAACCATGTCTTACTATCCTCAAAGACTTTTGGGAAAATAAATCCGAGGTCACATAGACTTCTCGTTTACTCAGCAAATTCATAAATGAAAATGTGAGACCTACGTTCAACGTTGGAAAAGATGTTAGCATTGGTAGGATTTCCATTCGATCATCGTGGAATATCAATAATATGATATCACTACGAATGTTCCGGCAATATCACAAAGATATGCAATGTCACAAAGACATATAAAGACTCTATGTGTCCTAGGCAAATGAAAGATATATCAAGTACGCTCTAGACTCAATAGTGATCAACTGAAGTCGGGGACCGGAGCAGAGTGTCTCCCTTTTTCAATATCAACATCTTCCAAAAGAAGAGTCAATAGAAATGTGAAAATCTCCGTGAGAATAAAACAAGTATTTGTTAAGAAACACTTGAGTGGTTAGGTAAAGATGTGCATTGCTTCACTGGGTCCATGAAGTCTTTTTCAATATCGAGAAATCAACATATGAAATCCGATAGAAACGTGTTGACCCGGCGTTTAGAGAATTTTGGGAGGGCTTTCATTTCTTTTAGCCCTTTCTCACACCATCTTTTCACCGTAACCTCTCACTTTTCGACTACTCCCTCATGGCCTATTTGCACAAACAACATCACCACGCTCATAAACCCTCACAATCTAAATTGAGAATTTAACTCCGGGGTTAGATCTCATCGGCGATGACAAGATCATGGAGTATTTATGAGTGGCCTAAACTCTCATGTGCAAATCTAACACCGAACTTCTATGAATTTGATCGAAAATGGTTTGAAAATCTTCCAAAGTGTTTTAAAATGGAAAATGAGTTTAAACACTTGAAAGTTTTGGTTTTATAAACAAACTCCCCCTAAATATATGCATGATATAAACAAAGGTTTTGCATATAAAGGGTGAGTAAAAGGTTTAAAAGTTGCTCACAAACATTAAAAATGAGACAACAAAGGCAGTACACAAAGGCGTTCGATGCCTTGCATCTCATCCAAAACATTGTGAGAAACTCAAAGACAAAGTAAATAAACAAAATGATTAAAAGAGAAAATCTTTTTGGATTTTTCAAAAATAAGAAAATGAAAATCTTTTTTGATTTTTCTAAAAGTAATGAAATTACGAAAACGGTTTTAGCACGGGTTATACACTGATGTGTGCATAAGCCACTTTTCATCAAATCATTTAGAAATCACTTTTGGAACCCATTTGAGATTGGGTCCAATAGTTTTTGAATTCTTGAAAGTCCAAATGTAAGTCTCATCGATTTGATGAATCGAAGTTGCATTCCACGAAGAATTAAAACCCGGTGGTTTAGTTGAAAAGAGTTTTCGTGGAAGCAACGGTGAAAAATCATTTGATATCTTCGACAAACTTGCAATCTTGGGAGATTGATTTGAGAAATGATTTTTCGGAGCAAAATCATTCACTTTTTGCACGACTGCTTTCACAGGTTTTGGTGCAAGATCAAAAAGTTCCGAAAATGAATATTTGAATGATTTTGACTCAACTGACTTATCTTTTGAAATCGGTTTCCATTTAGATTTAGTCAATTGAGATTTTGCTTGTGAAATATGTCCAGAATTATCTTCAAAAGATAGAAAAGGGACAAAAGTAGTTGTTCCATCAAAATTTGGTTTCTTAGTGTACTTCTTACCCTTTTGTAAGGAGTAATTAGTAAACTGAGAGACTTTCCTTTCAAAAGGTTTTAAAGATTTACCCGTGTAAACCTTCTTTGGAACATCAGGATCAGTCTGAATAGAAGTTTCAACATTCTCAACCTTATCACAATCAGTCTGCACCGAAGAATTCACACACATAGGACAATTAGGTTGAGTACAAACATCAATCATGACTTTGGGAAGGTCAGACTTCACAGATTTGGTTGGTGTTTGCAATTCAATCTCAAGGTCAGAGATTTTCTTTGTCAAAGATGTTTCGTGTGACTGAAATTGCAAACACTTGTCTTCAAGACACTTGATTTTAGCACAAAAAGTGGATCTTTCTTTTTCAAGTGTGGTCTCAAAAATGGTAGACTTGTTTCGCAACTCATGGTTTAGCTCAGAAATCTTTTGTTGCCAAACAAGGTCGTTTGATTGATTGTCCAAAATAATTTTAGTGAACTCTTTGGAAGAATTGTCCAACTCATTTGTTAATTTGAAAATCTTTGATTGCAAATGATCATTTTCTTTTTGAATGCTTTCCATATTGGACAAAATAAGATCATTTGCAGATTTGAGCTTTTTATTCTCGGATTTGAGCTCTTTGATTTCAGATTTGAGTTGGTCTATTCGAGATTCTAGACTTTCCATTAACAGTTTTTGCATTTGCCTGGTCATCTCTTCAAGTTCATCATAATCGAACTCTTTGGTTGACATTTTGACTAACGACTTGATGACAATCTAATGAAAGACAACCCAAGACAAGAATCTAAAAAAAATTAGTCCAACACTTAAAACTAGCCCAAAAGATATATTGACTCAAATTAGTTCTCGGCCCAAAACAAACTTTTTAGTCCAAATGACACTTAAGCCCAACAACAAAGCTTAAAACCAATAATAAAAAAAACTATTCCAATTAATAAAATTTTAGTCCAAATGACACTTAAGCCCAACAACAAAGCTTAAAACCAATAATAAAAAAAACTATTCCAATTAATAAAATTTTAGTCCAAATTCTGGTCCAATAACACTTTCCAAATAGTACTTATGGCCTAAAACAATTTTAGCTCCAAGAAAAATATTAGTCCAAGAAAAATGATACTTGAGCCTAACAATAAATTTTGACTAATACTTTTAACTGGCCCAATTCAAGAAGGGGAAAAAAAATTAGACCAAAATGACTTTTACGAAATAAAAATGAACACTGGATACAATTACACAAAAAAAAATTGACGACACACTAAAAAGTTAAACACAAATAACACTAAAATTGGTTTATCACGTGATCACTTTGGAATTCAATTTAAGTACGAGTGAATCTTTTGACAACTCAAGTCAACTAACCCAATTCACATTACTTCTGACAATTAAAAAATTAAACCACTTGAAGATAAAAAATGAAGCCAGCTTATAAAATAATACTTTGATATTACCAAAACATGCAATCTGACCACACCAAAAAAATGAATTGAAGATTAAAACTTTGGATGCTTTATTCACACGTATAAAATCTTGACAACTTATGCACGCGAAACTGTTCCCTGCCAACACGTAAACCAACACAATACTCAAACTATGGACAGCTCAATTTGATTACTTTATCACTCGTGACAAAAATGACAAATCAATGTAGATTAAAGAAATGCAACTGGTACACACATGACATGAAGTCACTACAACACGTTATCACAACCTTTCACTTTTACTTATAAGTCTTCTAAAGCACGTGGACAGCTCACAATTCACTTTCTTAAACCACAATTCACTCTCTGCTACACTCAAAAACTCTCTTTCTGGTATTCTTGATGTCACAAACACAAACCAAACACTTTCTTTCACAGAATTAAACACTCTAAGAGATTAAACATGCAGAAGACTCAAGCCAGTACAACTACAACAACACAAACTCAATCAATCACAACCAAAAACTAACAGATCCACCACACAGCCACGAACAACCAAGATTCAAGACTTGAAGATCGATTGTGCTATTTGCCGAGATAAAAGCTCGGCAAATGGGGTTTTCAAAACAATTTTTCACAAATTGCACACAAAGAATGGTACAAAGGTAAAACTCGATTAGAAAAAGAAGTTTGAAAATTTTGGTCTATTTGCCGAGATATAAGCTCGGCAAATGGGGTATTCGATTGGAAAAATTGTTAAGTGTTTGAAAAGGTTGATTTGCAGAGAAGATTGATCGGTAAATGGCTTGTTTGGGATAATTTGTTCTGCAAATGGGGGTTCGGGTTGGTGACTGGTGAGTTGTTAATGAAATCAAGTCGTCAAAGACGAGTTTGGGGTGAACAGAGTGATTTGCCGAGCTAATTGGTCGGCAAATGAGGGTATTTGAAAGATATGGCGAAGATTGAAGTCGCCAAACACGGGTTTGATGAAACTGGTCGAGAATTTAGCTCGGCAATTGGTAGGTTTGGTTTGGGTGGTTTGGCAAAGAAGTTGGTCGGTCAAGTCGGCAAACACGAGAAGAAAGATGCTGGTCGAGGATTCACTTTGGCAAACACGAGAATTGGGAGGTCGGTTTCCTCGGCAAACACGGTGATTCACAAAGTGATCGTGAATCTAACTCGGCAAATGGCTAAGTCGGCTGGAAAATCAATCACCTTGCCGGAAAACACAAAAAACTTTGATTTCTCCTTTGTTTCTCCGAATTGCACCACGAGATTAACACCAAAATACTTACAAATTAGCTGCGAACAAACCCTGACCAACAACGGTTTCGATTTATACTCGCCGGAATCTGGAAAAACTTCGCCGGAAAAATTAAAATGAAGATAACTTTGTTGTTCCTTTGAGTTAAAGCACGAAATCACCACCAAAACACTCAGAAACTAATCGCGAACAAACCCTAAGTGTTTAATTGCTCAAACAAGTTTCGCCGGAAAAATTAAAATGAAGATAACTTTGTTGTTCCTTTGAGTTAAAGCACGAAATCACCACCAAAACACTCAGAAACTAATCGCGAACAAACCCTGACCAACAACGGTTTCGATTTATACTCGCCGGAATCTGGAAAAACTTCGCCGGAAAAATTAAAATGAAGATAACTTTGTTGTTCCTTTAATTAACACGAAATCACCACCAAAACACTCAAAATAATCGCGAACAAACCCTGACCAACAACGGTTTCGATTTATACTCGCCGGAATCTGGAAAAACTTCGCCGGAAAAATTAAAATGAAGATAACTTTGTTGTTCCTTGAATTAACACGAAATCACCACCAAAACACTCAAAATTGAATCGCGAACAAACCCTGACCAACAACGGTTTCGATTTATACTCGCCGGAATCTGGAAAAACTTCGCCGGAAAAATTAAAATGAAGATAACTTTGTTGTTCCTTTGAGTTAAAGCACGAAATCACCACCAAAACACTCAGAAACTAATCGCGAACAAACCCTAAGTGTTTAATTGCTCAAACAAGTTTCGCCGGAAAATGTGTCAGATTGCCGGAAAGTGAATGGTTACCAAATCTTATCCGATCAGAAAGTTGAAAACATCAAAATGATCAGTGTTCGACCGTGATTAAAACCTGCTATTTTTCCAATCGATTTGACAACTAACGAAAGCTAAATCGAAGAGAGAAGATGGAAGACGTTTTTCTAATTTTCTTTTCTGTTTTTCTTCTTTTGTATTTTCGTTTTCTGAATTAAATGTAAAATCTAATTGATAAAAACAATGTGAGTATATCACGTGGAAGACACTGTAGCAACAGGACTCTTTTACTTTTCACCAAAAGTTGACTACTCTTTCTTACTGAATATACTGAATGCCGAGATAAAACATGAACATACAAAATCCAATTAGAAACTCAAAACTTAAGTATTGATTTATGAAACTGGACACTAATCCACTTCTAAATCAAACTCAGAATCACAATTCAGCCTCAAATTTACACAAAAACAGAAATTTTCAGAATGAAAAATTTAAGCTCAAATTCATGAATTTCGAACAAAATCGGTTAAAAAGTTGATTACGGATCGCTCGGATTCACCGATTATGCTCTGATACCAAATTTTAGATATAGAATTGAGCTTAATTGTTCAACAATGGAGGAATGTGTGTGTTTTAGTATGTGAGGAAAGAGGTTGAAGATGATAGGGAGGAGAGAGAGAATTAGTCAAATGTGTTTTAATTATGTTCAAAGTTAGTTACAAATGAGAAGGCAAGGGGTTTATATATGCCTAATTACAATTATCACTTTGACCCCTTGCACTTTATCAACAATATAAAATGTAACTTTATTTACAATTTAACACCACTAAATTGTATTTCTAACAGGGAGCGTAGATATTTATGTGGTCATTTCGTGACCTCCATCATGGAGAGGTTGGGTATGGCAAACACTAGTGAGGGGAGGAGAGTGTCGGATATTGAGCCGACCATTATCATTGATGCCACAGAGTTAAAGAAGGCAAAGTTGATGACTTCGGCGAGTGATTTGGGGGATGAAACGGAGGATGAGCAGGAGCCACCGGCTCAGAGACAGAGGGTGGAGCCGCCACCTCAGATGAAGCAGCAGCCTAACCCTTATCCATCTTATGATTTTTCAGGTTGGGGACCAAGCTTGACGAGATCTTGGGTAATCAGCGGGAGCTCAGGGATACTCAGGATATGATGATGGATGGGCAGAGGACGATGTGGAGCCAAGTGAACCGCCTGGGCTTCCAAAACGAGTACTGGTCTCCCTACATCAACCATTGGATCAGGCCAGAGTCTCCACCTCCACCATCGCTGACTCAGGCATTCAGTCCTCCTCCCATTTTCATGCCGGCCAACACCACTTATGGATTTTTCTGTCCACATCCTGATCAGCAGCAGGCCGGTTGGGCAGGCCTGAGTTCGAGCACAGCAGGCCCCAGTAGGACCTTAGGGGACGCTCAGGATATGCCCCAATTTGGGACATATAGATATACCACTGGAGAGCGCTATTCGAGGCCTGGCTTTGACTTCTACCGAGGCATATTTGGTGAGCCGGCAGATCCTGATGCTGGTGACGGTGTTCCCTCCTCTCATGACATGGAGGAGTATTGATCTATTCTATCTTCTTTTCTAATTTCTGAAACTTTTGAAACTTTGAACTTTATTTCTTTTTGATTTGGTTGTAATTCCGCCGTTTAGGCGATGAGACATTTGTAGTATTTTCCGTATTTCCTTTATTATGAACTATGTAGTTGTTTTGGGTATTTTGTTTTTGGTGATTGTCAGATGATTATTTCAAGTTTGCAAGTTGAATTGTGAGAGAATGCCTTGGGAATTTTTGGAACAAACAAGCGGGTTTATGCTGGCAGTCAGTTCAGCACCCACTTAAATTTTGGCTTCAACTTTGCATTGGTGAATTCTTGCTTTCACCCGGAGGTTTTTCATTGTTCCTTTCTACATTTTGCATTTTCCCTTTTCCCATTAGTTTGCCTTAGTTATTTGTCCATTGAGGACAATGTACAACTTAAGTGTGGGGAGGGGGATGGTAAACTGGAAAAATGAAATTTTTTGAAGTTTCTTTCCTTTACTAGCATTTTGGTTATGTTTTTAAATTTTTGAGGCTATAGGTTTTGTGCAAAGACAAGAAATGAGGACTTTGAATTTTGCTAATCTAGGATAAAACTTGAGATTGTTTACCTTTAGCTTTCCTTTCCTAGAGCTTGTGGCATTTCATCGTTCCAAGGGGTCATAGGCTTGTTCCGAACTTCAAATAATCTAGGTTGCTTGCGAATTGTACCTTAATGATGAACCTAATATGAATAATAGCTTCACTAGATGATGTATTGGTAGGCTGTTAAAACCTAATAATTCGTGTTTAATGTGCGGAAGTTGATAATCATCAATGGTGGAAAGTGTGTGTGTTAGTGTGTGTTTTAGAGAGAGAAAGGTGTGAAAATGTGGAAAGCAGGATTGATTGATAATCAAATGTGTGTTCAAAGGTTTTAAGAAATAAAGGTTTGAGGGGTATTTATACTCTAAGTATATTACAAAAGCTCCCCCTCAACCTATCAATATTTACACAATATACAATGTATTCAAATACAACTAAGCACTATTTTGAATTTCTAACATTCTCCCCCTTAGTGCTTGGTTGTCCATCATCACTTTCTATGTTGTCTCCTCCTCTTATTTGCACGTCTCTGCTTGTTCTTCCTTTTCTTATATCGTCGTGCAGCATTTGATGTTGATGGCTTGTCAATCTTTGCACTCCAGAATGCTCTCTTCTTATAACTGTTCCATGAGTCATTCCAAAACTTCTTAGGGATAAAGTGCCAATTATCACCAACAGGACGTTCATCTGGCAATCTGATGTTATCTTGGAAGTTGACAGGAGGAATATTATGGGGACCACGTTCATGACTAGGATTCCAATGAACCCATGAACCTGTCTTGGTATGTATGACTCCTTCTTGAGATTTGGGAGTTCTTGTGACAATAAGATCTCTAATCTTCTGACGCATATCAAGAGTATTTTTGATACGTCTTAAATGGTCTTCTCTCTGAGACTTGATTTGTTCATCTTCTTCATTGTCAGAATCTTCATCTATTGCATTCAGAATTGATTGACAATATTTCAAGGTACCATCTGAATATTTGGCAAAATCAGAGGCACGAATGAAGATCTTTCTCTTGAGTCTATTGATGAAGACAAATCCATCCAGGCTTTCAATTGGATCTTCAATCTGAAATGAATCTAGCTCATAACCTTCGGCTCTTTGATTTGGTCTTGTAAGGTTAATCCTGCTAGTTCTTCTTTCCAAACCAATCTGGAAGTCATTGAATTCATAGAATCTAATCAAGGCTTGAATATGGCTTTTCAATACTTCATAAGCTAGAAGTTGATCTTGATTCTTGATTATCAGATAAGCATATTGATTGTAGAGGAATAGGATGTCTGAGATCGTCATTTGTTGAAAAGATTCTTCTTGAACAACATAAATATTGCCATCTGCTCGACGAACTCTGAATCGAACAAGTCGAAGATTGTGGTTTTTGAGAGGAGTAAACAACTGAAGGACTTTGGTTATCGGAATTTGAAATTGTTGATACCACCATTCAGCTCTCACTGAACTTTCAGCATTCATTAGCTCCATATAAGCATCTCTTTGACCTTGATGTCTGAACAGAAAGAATGCTCTTAATCGGTTCAAGGTCATGTTGAGTCTTTCACTTGGTGAGCAATAAATTTGAAAGGCTCTTTCTTCAAGATATCTAGCTCTGCACACCATTTCTTCAGGTCTAGTTCTCAAATCCAAAATTTGTTCATAATTCTCAGCAAAATATCCTTCATTGATCTGCCATATCGTATTTCTTGAGATTCTTGGATGTCTAACTCCTTGTCCAAGTTCATTTGGAGTCTCAAGATTTTCTGGGTTTCTGAGCTGATAGACTATCTCTTCAAATATATCCTCTCCATATTCTTCTTGAGCAATACTTGCTGGAGCATCATCAGGTTTATCTGAATCAGACTCATCATCATGACCATTCTCTGGTTGAAATGGATCAGGATCACTTGACTCATCAGAACTTGATGTGGAAGAATAATAATGAGAAATATTTCTGATGAGTGGAGGTAAATCATCTGAATCTTCTTGAATTTGAGTTCCTCCTTGAGTCTCTGTGACAACTTCTTGAACAGTTTCTTGATCATCTTGAGCTTGTGTCTCATGACCCTCTCTAATATCTCTCATATTCTCCCCCTCGGGTTGATCATCAGGGTCTTGATCATCCCGACTGTGACACCCGCAAAATTTCAGGTTAGCTAAACTTAGAAAGTTTACTATTCATGTGCTATTTATAGGAAGTAAAATTTAAATATGTGATATTTAAATCCTTATGTGTCAACCAAGATCAAACGTCGTTAGAAAATAACGATGCCGACACACAGCCATCAAGATGATGAACCGGTCAAGAAGGACCTCCATAATATGCGTTTTTATGATATATGATTTTTATGATACAATATGTATCTAGCTAAGATCTCTTTCGTTAGTAAAAGTGCCATACGAAATATATGTCGTTATAGAGTTACTAAATAATTAAAGAACGTTCTTATTGCAATAATAATAATTGACACAAATTATAAAAACATGACATATTATTTTTAGTTCCTAACTAAAAACTCTTATACAAAATAATATATGTATTATTTATAAAAATATATGGACTAACTAGCTAATACTATTAAAGGGCCAAATAATATTACTAAACCAAGAATAAGCCCATACCCCCTGGCCCATGTAATTTTCGGTTGTAGCCCAGCCCATGACCCCAAGCCCAATAGCCCATTACACTAGTCCATAAAATCCTAGTTAAAAACCCCCTGCCTTTTGGCTTCCCCTCCCCCCACGTGACCATATACCTATATACTAAATATATATATAAGAGCACATAGCAGACAAAGCACGTGAATCCTCTTCCCCAAACAAAAACAACCGAAAGACATAAGAACTATTCATCTCCTTCCACCTTTCTCCTACCTCTCTCCTTCACCCCAACCGCCGGCCGCCACCCCCCTGCAGCACCACCGCCACCTGCCACTCCTCTCTCACCTGAAAACAATCCCGGCAGCCACCCCCATCAACCCCCTAGGGTTTCCTGCACCTTTAAACACCCAAATCTCCCTCACCACCACAGCCTCGCCGCTGCCACTGCAGCTCCACCGCCGGCCGCCGCTGTTGCCGTTCACCGGATCTCCAACCACAACCATTCGACTCCATTCACGTCCAGAAAAGGTAAGGAACTTAAGTAAGGGTCTCCTACACAAACCCACTTCTTCTTTCTCTTCAAAAACCCTAATATTCTTTTTCTTTTCTTCTTCTTTTTCCCGTCGCAGCCAAGCACCACCGCACCACCACCACTCCACGACGGCCTAGGAAGAAAGGAGAACGTCCCAGAATCATATCAGGTCGTTACATGGCTGTCCATGCTTAGTTATAGTGCCATGAATCTTCAAAAACGTTTTGCTTATTTTCTTTCTTTATCGCAGCCGTCAACCACCGAGAGCAGCACCATCGGCCACCATACCAGGGCTGTGAGACACTCAAACAGGTTGTTAAACTATCTTTAAGGCTTTTGTAGTGTTGATTTTCGGCCATGCTAAGTCATGGTGTTTTCCTTTTCGGTTTCGGGCCGAAACCACCATACAACACCACCTTTCACCACCTTTCATCACCATCTCGAACCACCACTGTTTTTGTCACTGATTTTGGGACAGAAATGTCGACCTTTGGGCTGACCAAATCAAAAATCGTTTTTCTTTCTGGCCATGAACTTCGGCCGAGTTGAAACACCAAAATGAAAAATGACTTTTCGAATTCTCATCTCAAATGCATGAAGTCACGTGGCTACTGTTCAAATTAAAAGCAGATCTTTCATATGGAAATGTTAAATTGATTTTGTTGAAAAGCTACATAATTAATTAACTTAATTAATTCTTGGAGTTAATAATGATTACATGCATTTAATGATTGTATGGTTCCTAGGTGAATGTTCTCTCTTCCAAGTAATACGTCTATGACATAAATCCCAACTTGCATAATGATTAACCTTTTTCTTGAAAATATAAAAGCATGCTTTAAGTATAATCATTGTTGCGATAATCGATGTTGGTGAAGTTTGGAAAACGTGCTAGTTAAATGCCCCATTAAATAACTATATATATAATATTTATATATATTATATATGTATATATATATTTATATATATTATATACGTATATATATGTATATGTACTATTATAACTTGACCCACCATGCCCACCTCCTATTTAGGACATCGGTGCAAAGTGTGCGGTGACTTAGCACGCTTCGGGTGCAAACATGACCTATATGATTATATTATATTTATATATAGACCCACCATGCCCATCTTCTATTTAGAATGTTGGTGCAAAGTTGTGCGGCGACGTATTTATATTTTTATACTTTTAATTCGTGGTTATTCCAACTCACAACCATACTTAACTGACAATTGCCCAACTCCTATTATGGAAACCGGTGCACTCGTATGGGTTGTGAGGGAGAACGATCGCGAATGCCATGATATGAGTTATTTCAACACGCAACCATACTTCTTTGCCATTTCACGTGTATGAGTTGTGTGGGAAAATAATCATAATGTCACTATTATGATTATTACTATTATATTATATAAATATTATATATGTATTACTATATTTAAACCCATGAAAGACCAACTCCATCTAGCACGTGGACAACCCTAACGATTATCACATAATATAAACATTTTTTTTAGAAAATGTATTATAACAATATTATTTGGAAGAATGAGGGAAATTCACTAGGAACATAATAGCATAAATTGTTAAGACAAGTTTACATTTTATATCTATAGGTTGACACATTCAAGCAAATCCGCTACTTGCTAATTGTTGCTACTTTGAAACTAAGGTGAGTTCATAGCCCACACTTTCATACTATTTTGGGTGAGATGCATGCTCTATGTTTTACATGTGGAACACAAGTACCAAAACTATGTATATGATGATTGTCTAAGTTGCATTGATCCCCATTAAAGCCCTCCCATCGTGAATTGTTAGTTATGGATTTAAACGGAATATGATGAATAGTACTATTTGGGTTGACACCCCCATTCGGGTTGGTCGCACCAACTTGACCGATGTTGGTCGAACGAATGCATGCATATTTGGATTCCCAAGTATTATGGATCAAATACTTGCCGAGGCACAATGTTACTTATTACCGTCGAGTTTCAATTCATGAGCTTAGTACAATATATACATTATGTTTCCTAGCATTGTTTTTGAGCAATGGCTACACGACATTGCGGGTTGGCAATGGTCGCACTTAAATCTTGTGGTTCCATGGAAAAAGTATTTTATTACACCTATGAATTCACCAACATTATTGTTGACCCGTTTTAGCATGCATTCTCAGGTACTAGATGATCGCTTTATGTGTTGGATTGACTGACGCTACATGCTATATGAAGAACTTGCCCCACCCATCATGCCTTAGGAACGCTCCGTCAATTTGCTAAAGACATGTTTCTAATTATGTTATCCTAATGACAACTTAAAGTTTTGACAAACGATTTCATATCATATGTTGTTTCTAAATTTCTAAACAACGTTATCTTTCTATATATATATTCTAAAATGACACGTTAAGTGTTTGTTATTTCTCAAGTACAATTTCCGTCCAAATACTTCGTCTCAACTTATCAAATAACGCTATTTTATAAATGTATTTTCAAACGACTCCATTTAAATGGCCGTTCATTATGAACTTGTGTTGTGATCTCATGAAGGTCGCGCCCCGTACCTTTCCGCATTTTTCGGGGTGTGACACCGACGCCTTGAGATATTAGCCAGTCGACATTGTTGATCAAGTTCAGTAACTTGCTTTTGAAGAGCTTCAATTTGAGCCTGTTGTTCCTGTTGTGTATTTTGGAAAGATAAGTATGCAAGAAGTGATTGAAAAATTGATCGTTTATGTGAAGAAAGATGGGGTTCTTCTGATCTCAACCGATTCATGAGAGCAACAATTAAAGTATCGGTAGATAACCCACTGGTGGCAATTCTTTTTGGTGAGCAATCACTTAAGAATTCAGATGAATCAGATGATTCAGAAGATGAACTTGAAGAATGATGTGGTGAACTTGGATCTGGAAATGATTGTGATGGTGGAGTTGGTGGTAAGGTTGTTGTTGTTGTTGTTGTTGTTTGTGGGGGTGTTGTTGTTGTATGTGTTGGGGTTGGAGTTTCTTCTGGAGAACGAATTCGTAAAGTACCTCCAGTATACAATCTTGGTGGTTGAGAAGTTGATGGTGATGCAGGAAGTTTACCAGTGATGATGTTTCTTGAGATAAGTAACTCACTTCTCTGTCCCTCTTCAATCCCTTCAACAAATTGAGCAATTATTCTTTGAGCCTCAGGTGATAATGAAATATCAGAAATTGGCACATCAGTAGTCTCAAGTGATTCTACTGATTGACCTGAAGACATCATGACTGTCTCAGGATTTCCTGTTGGTTCAAAAGTATGAACAACAGTTGATGATTCGGCTTTGCAACCAGAATCAGGTTGTTGTTGGGCAACACCACTAACAATTCCGGGGTCACTGAGAATGCCCGTTAATACAGTCTCAGGTTGATCCTGAGGAACAGCAGTGTCACAACGGCGTTCATACTGCTCCCCAGTCTCTGTCTGAGGACTGTTACCTGCGGCTAAAGCTGGCGTGATGTTAGCTAAGGCAGGATTTCCAAGCTGTCCTTGAGGGTCACACAAAGTGGGTTCCTCTCCGCTTGTTCTGGCACCAGTACTCAACTGGGCTTGTGATTCCGTGTGCCTAATAGATCTAGACTCTAGTGCATGAACTGAAGGCGAGAGGTGGGGCTGGTCCTCTCTATTTTCAACACTCTCATCCTCCAAATGAGGAGAGTGTGGTGAGCGTGGCTGTTCCCCGTGTATTTCTGAGACTAACTCCTGTTGTGAGGAGTCAGAATGGCTGGGAGAGTTTGGTGCAAGCGAGAATGGGTAGTTCTCGACTTCTACTCTAGGGTAAACCCGGCGTTGATATTGATTTAAGACTAATTGGAGGCCAACTTTTTCTTTTTGCCTTTCACCTATCCCTGACCTCTCAACCTCTCTGGTATTTTCAACCCCTCCCTCAGTCCTTCCTTGTCCCTCCGGGATGTCCTTAACATCATCAGCAAACTGATTGGCATCATCATCGGATGCATCACTATCAGTAGAAATCATTTCTTCTGGTTCGGGTTCTTGAAATCGGTCATACTCAAAGCGAGATCTTTTAAAAGTTTTGCGAATATTCACAGGAATTGATTTCTTTCGGCCTTGAGTATATGTCGGTGGAGGAGATCGGACAAAAGATGATGAAGGTATGGTTGAGGTAGATTGAGGTATGATAGGTGGTTCAGGTGTTGTAATTTCCGGAAGTGGTGAAGATTGATGAATTGGTGATTGAGGTATGATAGGTTGTTCAGGTGTTGTAACTTCCGGAAGTGGTGAAGATTGATGAATTGGTGATTGAGGTATGATAGGTGGTTCAGGTGTTGTAATTTCCGGAAGTGGTGAAGATTGATGAATTGGTGATTGAGGTAATTTTGGTGAAGATGGAGATGATGGTGTTTGAGGTGTTTGTGTTCTGGGGGGTGGTGATCGAATTGGTTTTGGAGAACCAGAAGCAGATATTGTCTCTTCAGAAGAAGGTTCAGCTTGAGCTTTGCTTTTGAGTTTCTTTGAAGAACTCTTTTTCTTCTTCTTTTGGTGCACTTGTTTACTCAGCCTTAACACAAACATTTCGCCTCTTTGTTTCTTTCTCTTTGGCTTACTGGAACTGGATTCACCCTCACGCTCTTTTCTTTTAACACTTGACCCCTCACCAGGTGTCCTATGTACAGCTTGGGAAGAAACCGGGAGGCTTTCCGGTCTCATTGCTGTTCTAATCCAGTCCAGATAAGCAAGCTTATCTTCATCAGAATCTGAAACCATGTCTAACAGGAATGATGGAATCAGAAAATTATAATTAACAGCTCCTGAATCTCTGACATATTTGTAAAAATGTATTGTCACTTGGCTGCTGTTTAGAAGCCTTGGAATGCTTCTTTCCTGTCTGACGGCACTGTAGACAATTGCTGTTAGAAATCTAATGAATGGAACATACTTCTTGGGAGCAGAGATTTTGCCATTTACTAATACTATCAACTGATCCCACAGAAGTTGAGCAATGTCATAATGTCTATTGAAAACAACACCATAAAATATGTGCAGCATCGGCTGTGTCAGATTGTCCATCCCTCTTGTGTAAGGAGTTAAGCAGTTGCTTAGGATGGAGTACACATAATACCAGATTTTTGGTAGATTTTTCAACTTGAAATCTCTGGTTCTAGATAAAGGACCTTCATAGCCAATTGAAATCAAGGCAGCAAACATTTCTTCATTGGACTCAAATTCATCATAATTAACATGTCCATTGAAGTCTGCTTCAGGTAGTCTTAAAATCCTTCTGAAGTCATCTATATTGAACTCAAACTCATATGTTGTTTCTCCAGAATTCAATTGATATTGAAAGTAGCCTTGACGACGAAGTTCAGGAGATTTTGATTTAGCTTTTGCTTTTGGATTTGTTGGATCATATGGTTGAACAAAGGTAATTGATCTCCACATATCAAAGAGGTAGACTTCAGCTAAGTCTTGTTCAACAGTAAGTACATATGTAAGAGGATGATTATGAAGAATTCTCGGAACTATTTGAAAGCCGGGAGCAATGAAAGGATCATATAATGCTCTGTTATTTCTCATATTTCTTGTGTTTCCGGCAATGAGAATTTCTTCAATTGATTCATTTAAAGCAACCTCTTCATCAATTTCAACAATTTCTTGATGATCCATTTTTGATTTTTCTGTTTTAAGACAAAAGAAAATTTAATGCATACAAAAAATAATGTTTGAATAGCAAATAACAAGGTTCACTCAAATGATTTAAATAAATCATTTGAAATGAGAAGATAAACGCAGAATATAAAGTATAATCATATAAGTACAAGGTATTTAAAATAGCAAGGAAGTACACAAAGGCGTTCGATTCCCTGTATTTCAAATAAATTGTGATTATATGATAATACAAAGCACTTTGACACAAAACACAAAAAAAATAAAAAGTAAAAAATTAAAAAATTTGAAAATTTTTCTTAATTTTGAAAATTTTTCTAAGTATGGAACCTAGGACGATCTTGACAAGATCGTCCTGAGGTTAAACTCAGGTTTTTGAAAAATATCAAAACGATCTTAAAGAAGATCGTCTCAACATATGTTATTGGAAAAAAATTTAAGGAAAGAAAATAAAACTGAAACGATCTGGTTCAAGATCGTTTTAGCATTAAATATTGGAAAAAAAATGTTAAGTATGGAAAAATGAACATGGGACGATCTTGTTCAAGATCGTCTTGGAAAATAGATGGAAAGAAAAATGATACGATCTTGATCAAGATCGTCTTGGAAATCAATGAAAAACAATTTTCCTTTTGAAACATTTCTAACACTTAGAAATATAAATTGAAATCAATTCAATGATTTCCCTTTATATTTATAAGTATTAGTTTTGAGCAAACCGATCTCTTGCGAGTTCAGTTACCCATCCATTTGTTTTTCAAAAAAAATCATCATCCACACAGCGAACAGACCCTAGAACGATCTTGACAAGATCGTCTTGGTCTTGGTCTCAAGGGTTACATGGCAAATGAAATGAGAAATTGAAACTAAAAGGATCTTGGCAAGATCGTTTTATTTCCAAGTCGATCTGGAATTTAAGACGGTCTTGGGCAAGATCGTTTTAGAGACAAAAAGACTTCGAAAATACAAGGACTTTGCCAAAATCATTTTATTTCCAAACAGGTTTTGCTTAACACAAATATGATTCATTTTAAGCATAACAAAACATTTATATGAATAACAGGAAGTAAACAATCACAACCCAATCACTAAAATCAAGACAAATAACCTAAAAACAATTTGAAGATCTTTTTAGGTCATCTTCTTCATAGAACACAATGAGTTGCAGGTTTTTGAATTTTCGAAATCTCAATACTAAGCATAGAAACATATAATAATCATACACATATAGCCTAGACATGCATCTAGATCAATCCAACATCACAGTTTTATTACCAGTCAATCAAAAATTCAAGAAATGAACAAAATAAATTCAACATTTAAGTGCAGTTTCTTACTTGAATAAGTGATCTGAAGACAAAGTGATTATGGAATAAAATGCTTAGAAAGAGATCACCAACAAAACCCTTATCCTTTTTCAATGATCAGCCAACAATGTTTTTGAAATGATTTGAGAGAGTGTATGGGAAACTGGAATAAAATTAAAGAAATGAAAAGAAAGAAACTAATTAGTTTCCCTCTTCCTTAAGGAAGAGGAAACCCGATTAGTTGGGTCGGGTGAGTTTTGACCCGTCTTGATGAACATGGATTAAGAAAAAAATGGGCTTTGATCTTTTAAGAAAATGGGCTTATGGTAAAAGAAAAAAATTGGGCTTAGGTTTTGTTTAATCATACCAACACCAAAACAAAATAACAAAAAAAACTTTTATTTAAACTAAGTAAGATACATCAATTAAAAAAATATTTTTGGTTTTTCTAAAATAAACAATGAGTTCTCTTCAAATGGTGCAAAATACACAAACTCCCCCTAGATTCATGAATTATCCTTTTTCTCCCCCTCAAACATTGCATGATATTTAAACACTTTGCACATAAACATAGCATCAATGTTTGACAGATAATGAATGAAAGAGAAAGAGATGAAGAATTTGTACAGAACATGCAGAGGCAAGTAAGCGCATTGGTAACGAGCACTTATTTGAGATTGTTTCTTGAAAAGAAACTCATTCCAGGATCATGTGTTAAACAGTATCCGAGATTGAAATACTAAACACGGACCTTTATTACCTGCAAAACAAAATTAGGTTTTTCTAGGTACCCACCTTTGAATGGGTCCTTTTGGGTTAGTGGAATCATTCAAAGTATACAGATGAGGTTTTCGAACAAGAGGTTTATTCGTAAGATTCATCACAATCCCATTAGAAGCAACAATCAAAGGTTTGGAAATCACAGCAGAAGATTTAAAATTTCTTACAGACCATTGTTTAGCTAAATTACTCAATTTTGAATCAAATGTCCTATTAGGAACTTTCTTCTTGTAATCATTAGCTATCCAATTTCTTCTAACTGTTGATTTATCAGACACTTGTGTTTTAGCATAGCTAGTAGATTTTATCAATGATGATTTAGAAATCCACCTATGGTTACTAGTTAAGCTCTTTTCTCCTTTTTTAGATAAATTCTTAGATTTAGTTCGAGAAGTTGAAAACACATTCTGATTTTTGCTTTGCTTGGTGGAGGTTTTGATATTCTGTTTCTTTTGATTTGCAACAGTGAACCAACCATACTGATCTCTATAACTGGTTATACCATTAAATGAATCTTTTATTAGCAAATCTTGGCTAGTTTCAGACATCTTAGGTAAATAGTTAGATTGAGAGATAGTTTTAGAAGCAGAGGTTCTAGAAACAGATGAAATATCAACTTTAGGCTTTGAGTAAGCAGAAATGGTTTTCTTACCTTTGACAGCTGGAGCATGCTGACCTTTGGGTGTATAAAATGAAGTTGGAGCAAACTTAGATTTAGATTCCTTGTCTGATTTAGGCTTTTTGAGTGAGAGTTTTTCAAGCTCTTTTTCAACTTCTGGTGCAAAAACATGATCAGTTTTCAAAAACTTATCAAATTCTTCAACAGAAAAATCTGGATAATTAAATTGTGATTCTTTGATTTGAACTTCTGATTTGAAAACATTTTTGTTTGTCAAATTTTCAATTAATGCTTTTGCTTTAGCCTTAAAATCAGTAGGGATCTCAATCTTTTGCTCTAAGTTCACTTTATTTTGGTCAACAGGGGTGATCATAGGGGTATCAAAAGAAAGTATTTTCTTGACAGAAGTACGATGTTTAGCTTTCAAAGCTTGAACTTTCTCTTCAATTTGGAAGAATGATGATAGCATGGAAGTGGACATATCATGAATCTCTTCAGGAGAGATGCTATCAACCTGCATATCTTTAAAATTCTCACTCCCTTTGACTGGAGTGGAGCAATCAACAGAAGTTAGATCATGCATCATTTGAATTGGTTTGGTCTCACTTACCTTTGGAGAATGATTTTGAGTTTTCAGATGTTCAATGACTTGTTGTTGAGACTCAATCTTTTGTTTTAAACCTTCAATTTCTTTTTCCAATATGGTAGTTGGAATGTAAAATCTTTCTGAATTTGGTTTTGAACAATCTTTTTGAGACTCATTTTCAGGAATTGAAATGCTGTCTATTTCTTCTAACTCATAGATGGATCTTTTATGAGTTTTCTTGTATGTATCATTAATAGCAACATAATCAATCTGAAAACTGTTTGGTTTTTGTCTTTCAACATCATCTGACTCAAAGTCATCCTCAGATGGTCTGATGAACTCTTGAATCATGCCAAATCTAAGACATTTTCCATCATAAAGTGGACCAATTTCTCCTTTTTGGACTTTTTCTAAATGTGCTGGATTCTCATAACCCAAACCAAGAAGAAGTTCTGATCTATCAATCTTCGACTTATTGTAATAAGCCGTGAAATTCAGAAGAGGATTTTGTTCAATTTTATAGATTTTTTCTTGATAGAACAAAATATTTGTTTTCAAATCCTCAACTTGTTTTTGAAGAGTCTCAATTTCAACTCCTTTGAGAAAACAAGTACTGTTTAGATCAGAAATCTGTCTTTCATGTTTTTCACAGTTGGGTCTAAAATCTTTCATTTTATTTGTGAGAAACTCAACATCAGCTTGTCTTGCATTTGCTCTTAACCATTCATTGGCTTTCTCAAGCTTTAAAGTTTCAATGGTTTGCTTGAGTGAATGAACAGTTTTTTCAAGGTCTTGACATTTGTTGGTCAATTGAGCATTGGGTGAAACAACTTGAGAACTGTTACTTGACAAATGCATTTCTTTTAAAGAATCATAGTTCACTTTGAGAGCTTCATGAGCTATTGAGAGTTCTGAAAAATCATAATTAATTTTATCAAACTCTTGTTTAGCCATTTTCAAATTATTTTTCAAAGTAAGATTTTGCTTTGTCAACGTATCAGCAGTTGTTTGGACAGACAAGTAATCATCTGTGGAGATGAATTGTACCTCACTTTTTGTTGTTTGTGAAGTATTTTGTGAAAGATTGGTTGTTGAAATGACAGATGTCATTAAGCATGTGAGATCTTCAGAATCAGCATCAATATCTCCGAATAGCCATGGTTTCATTTTTTGTTGTTTGGCTAAGAACTTCTTTCTGATCTCAAGCTCTGAATTCTTCATTGTTGTCCCTGAAATGAATAAACAAAGATTTGTAATTATTTTTGATTAAAAAAATTTTGGAATTAAAACGATCTTGAAGAAGATCGTCTTAGAAACTGGTTGAAAATTTTCTAAGTATGAGTGAAGAAATGGTAGGACGATCTTGAAGAAGATCGTCTTAGGATTTGGAACTTAGAACGATCTTGAGGGAGATCGTCTTAGAAAACTGGTTGAAAATTTTCTAAGTATTAATGATGAAAAATAAGACGGTTTTGAATGAAAATCGTCTTAAGTATTGGTTAAGAAAATGTAGGACGGTCTTGTATGAAGATCGTCTTAAAAAATTGGTTGAGAAAATTTTTCTAAGTAAAAAAAATCTTGAAAAAGTAAGACGGTCTTGGTTTAAGATCGTCTTAAAATTGGTTGAAAAATTTTCTAAGTATAGAAATGGTAGGACGATCTTGAGAAAGATCGTCTTAGAAACTGGTTGAAAATATTCTAAGTAAAGGAAATGGTAGAACGATCTTATGAGAAGATCGTCTTACAAACTTTGTTGAGGAAAGAAATAAGACGGTCTAGTTTGAAGATCGTCTTAAGAACTTGTAACTTGAAAAATTTTCTAAGTATAGAAAATGTTGAGCAGAACCAATCTCAAAGAGATTAGTTACCCAATTAAAATTCACCACACACAGTTCACACAGAACCAATCAAAAATTTTAAAACGATCTTGGAGAGATCGTCTTAACACCAAATCAATAAAAACACTAGGACGATCTTGAACAAGATCGTCTTAGAGTCATGAAGATCGTCTGGGAGAAAAACTGTAAGAACACCAGAAAAAGACAAAATAATCGAATATTTCACTAATTTGCTTATAATTCACTCAATTTTGAGTGTTATAACTCGATTCAAGCCCAGAAATGCTCAGAATATGATCGCGCACAACCCTATAAACAAATCCATTGCTTAAATCAACTCAAATTGAAAATTCAAAATCTCATCAACTTTCCAGAAAATTTGGATTTTGATCAATTCTGTGAATTGGATTCTGAAACTTGACAGGATGTTTTTAGAGGTGATTTAGAATGTATTTGTAAACAAAAACAGGAAAATTGAGTGAAAATTGATTGTGAATTGATGAAAAACCAGTAACAGTTTCAAAACGGTTATGTTGAAGAACACGAATTCAATTTTGAACAAAATTAGCATCAATCTGCTTGAAATTTGTTCTGGATCGTCAACAGATTGTTGTTTTGCTCTGATACCACTTGTTAAAACCTAATAATTCGTGTTTAATGTGCGGAAGTTGATAATCATCAATGGTGGAAAGTGTGTGTGTTAGTGTGTGTTTTAGAGAGAGAAAGGTGTGAAAATGTGGAAAGCAGGATTGATTGATAATCAAATGTGTGTTCAAAGGTTTTAAGAAATAAAGGTTTGAGGGGTATTTATACTCTAAGTATATTACAAAAGCTCCCCCTCAACCTATCAATATTTACACAATATACAATGTATTCAAATACAACTAAGCACTATTTTGAATTTCTAACATAGGCACCGCTTGAGGTTTTCCATTTGAATTTTGCAACTTGTGTGCATGAAAAGCTCGAAATGTATTAAATATGCTTGTGTTAATTTGACTTAACATATGGTTTGCACACCGGATGCCGGTCCTTAATTCTTATGTTATAGGTTGTAGCTCTAGTCATTATGTTTGGTCTTTATATCGGGGTGTCTGGGGTGCTTCGGCATCAAACGGGTGGCACATGTGGGAATGCGCATAATCTTTTTCCAATAGTCTAATGCTAATGTGGTCTTTGAGATTCGAACAAGTAAGTCCTTGGGGTAACCTCGTTTTACCTAGCTCACCTAAAGCTTCCAACTTGGGATAGGTTGTCAGAAAGTTCGTAACACGGGTCTCATCGAAAATCACGGGTGTTAAATTATAAAACTTTTTATTCTCACATGTGTTTGTGTTTAGAGCATGGTCTCTGGATATGCAACCCACCCTTGAGTTCTGGCGTATGTCTCTTAACGATACTCACATATCCGTAGTGAACCGCTGGCCGGACGCTTAAAGTACACTTTCGTATGATCACCTGATGTGTGGATAGAGTTGCAATTCTAGACCGTAGGAGTATGTTTTGTCAAGGGACTCATAAGTATACCGTAATGAAAACCTAATGGAAAACCAATGGCGTGAGTGTTTAAGTGGACAATTATACCGATAATCATTGTGGAATATTGCTTATGTTGCCAATAATAATGTTGATGCTTGCTAGTAGATTATAGCTTAGTAAGAACGAGCCTAAGGTCAATTGGAATGATAGAAATGTTCAAGAGGTGTTAACACAAGCATAGGGAGGATTTTAATTGTAACCGAAAGATGGTTTTGCTCTAGATTAGTGGAATTTTCTGATTTCGTCTTAAACTTTGCTCATTAGTTTTTAAATGCATTTGCTTTTGGTATTCAACACCGCTTGGTTGGAAACTTCCGGATTAGTCTTAATTGTTTGTGACATTTTGTTTGGTTTTGAGAATTGATTAAAGTGCATACTTGCTTGAGGGCAAGCAAGGTTTAAGTGTGGGGAGGTTTGATGTGTCTCAATATATACATATTTCCCACATCTTATTTGGACGTTTTATACACGATTGATAGCCGTTTATGCATGTTTTGTGGTGCGTTATGGTATTTGCTAGTGGTTTCAGGTCTACAGTAGGTACATCGCTCATAAATGGTAGGAAATAGCTCAGAAATGGTCCATATGCACTAACGGATGAAGAATGAAGCTGAAATGCCAAAACTTGACAGAAATCACGGTGCGACCAGGGAGCCTCGCGGCGAGATACAGCACAAAAGTTCATTCGCGGTGCGATCATGGTATCTCGCGACGCGACAAAAGTCCCTGGAATGAAATGCTCCAACTTTGGCACACCTCGCGGCACGACCAAGGGGACTCACGGCGCGACTCTACGCTGGTCTGACAGATTTCTCTCTCCTGGGGTATAAATACTAAACCCCATTTAACCCTAAACCTAATCTTGGACACTCCAGCCTCCATACCTTCTCTCCAGCCAATTTTAAGGGTTTTTCATCATCAAAACTATTTGGAAGACTTGAAGATTAATTTTAGCTCTTGATTAGTGATTGTTGCTCGGTTGTAACCTCGATTTGGATTATTACTTCATATTTGGTACACTATGTTCTCCTTTTTATTTGAATCTTTAGCTATTTTCATTATGAGTAGCTAAATCTCTATACATCTATGAAGATGAAGTGAAACAATTAGTTATGGTTGCATAATATTTTGAATTCAAGTTGGTTTTACTTAACATTTTGTCAAGATCTTAATGAAGTGATTTCTTCTACTTATTCTTGTGTTCTTGGTGATATTTGTGTTCTTCGATAGTGGTACTAGTTGAATGCAAGTATTATTTTAGTTGTTTGTCTATGAATAACTATTGCTAGGTCATGGTATGATAGTAAATAATACAAGTCTAATAGAAATTACTTTGTTAAGTGGATTTAATGGTTGGTGGTACCACGTTTCTTTCACAAAGATAAAAATTGTTATTTAAATAATCAAACAAACTAGTTAGTTCGAGGAATTGTAATAGGGTTGGTGGTACCACTTGTTGCAAGAAATTGGATTGAATAGGTGATAGAGTCGATTTTACAAACGGAGTGCACCCGGTTGTGTTTTTGTCTTATCACGATTATTATCACCAACACATATGAATTTTGAGCTTAACCTATATGCAACCTAGAATTTTTGCGTAGCGGATTCGACATAGATGGCTTTTTAATTATTTGTTTACAACTCAAACTCTTTTCGCGTGCTCTCGATTGATACCGGTTGAGTGCTTCATTTTACTTGTCGCTTACATAGTTTTCAGAATCGCAAAGTGACAATTCGATCACACCAAACCTTTTTTACGTGTTTCACATAGTTACAACCCTTAGTACAACAATCAGTCCTTGTGTTCGATCTTGGTCTTACCAGTTAGCTATATTACATACGAACGGGTACACTGCCCGTAAGTGTATTGTAGTCAGTTAGCGGTAGATCTTGTTATAAATTTTAAACTAGATTTGCACAAAACCTATAGCCTCAAAAATTTAAAAACATAACCAAAATGCTAGTAAAGGAAAGAAACTTCAAAAAATTTCATTTTTCCAGTTTACCATCCCCCTCCCCACACTTAAGTTGTATATTGTCCTCAATGGACGAATAACTAAGGCAAACAAATGGGAAAAGGGAAAATGCAAAATCTAGAAAGGAACAATGAAAAACCTCCGGGTGAAAGCAAGAATTCACCAATGCAAAGTTGATGCCAAAATTTAAGTGGGTGCTGAACTGACTGCCAGCATAAACCCGCTTGTTTGTTCCAAAAATTCCCAAGGCATTCTCTCACAATTCAACTTGCAAACTTGAAATAATCACCTGACAATCACCAAAAGCAAAATACCAAAACAACTACATAGTTCATAATAAAGGAAATACGGAAAATACTACAAATGTCTCATCGCCTAAACGGCGGAATTACAACCAAATCGAAAAGAAATAAAGTTCAAAGTTTCAAAAGTTTCAGAAATTAGAAAAGAAGATAGAATAGATCAATACTCCTCCATGTCATGAGAGGAGGGAACACCGTCACCAGCATCAGGATCTGTCGGCTCACCAAATATGCCTCGGTAGAATCAAAGCCATGCCCCGAATAGCGCTCTTGTAAGTCCCTGATACGATGGTTAACCCCGAAAGTGTAAAATACAACAAGTCTAATAATCACTAGAATGGACTAGTATTACTTAAATAAAAATGCAAGTATATAAATAAAGTAATACATGACTTAAAGCAATAAAAAAGTAAAGTGGAACATTATGTATTTTTCAAGGTGTATTTTATTTATGATGTTAAATAAAATACAAGGTTGTGCGGAATCAAGATAATACAAATAAGTATGTATCCTAACAACCTATGAATTACAAATGATCTATATTTGTCAAATAACTCTTTTGGATCGAGATACTTAAAGTTGTGAAGTATCCCTGTTTAAGATCGAGAGTATTTAGACAAATTCACTCTAATGCTAAATGTATGCTTTAAAGTATTTTTCTCAAAGAAATGACTTTGTATTTATAGGCAACAAAATTCACCAGTGAATTTTGTGCCGTACAAATATGGTTGCATGCATTTAATGAACCGACAAGAACATTAAATGCATTGGTTAATGGTACAAGGATAAAGTCACATCAATATGACTTTATTCTTTTAACCAACCACCTTTACACACGTATAAACTTTGGTAAAGAACAAGTGGAATGTCCTTTGGAAAGTGTGTAAAGACAAAAGTCAATTACTCGATATCAGTGTTCAGACTTGTAAGGTCTAGAACACTGACAATCCTCCAGTGTACAGATCTGGTAAGACTTCCAGTGGACTCCGCCATTTATCAGTCTTCTTTATTCAGACTTCAGTCTTTGACTTCAGTGAGAACGTCTTTAGTAGAGTAGATCTGGACTGGGGTGAAGTCCAGTGAGCTAATCTGGAGAATACTCCAGATTTCCTATACAAGTATTTGCTCACTGGTCTTCCATTATTTCTGGACAAATCTTCAGAGGGACTCCAGATTCGAAGTCTGGAGTAGGTCCAGTAGAACACGTTTCAAGACAGATCTTCAGTAAGGCTCCAGTAGTCGAGTCTGGAGCGAGTCCAGTAAATCTGGACCTAACAAATTCCCCCTATTTGTTTAGAAATAATGCAAGTGTTTTTGTGAGTCCCTGAAATACGATGGTTAACCTAGAAGTGTAAAATACAACAAGTCTAATAATCACTAGAATGGACTAGTATTACTTAAATAAAAATGCAAGTATATAAATAAAGTAATACATGACTTAAAGCAATAAACAAGTAAAGTGGAACATTATGTATTTTTCAAGGTGTATTTTATTTATGATGTTAAATAAAATACAAGGTTGTACGGAATCAAGATAATACAAATAAGTATGTATCCTAACAACCTATGAATTACAAATGATCTATATTTGTCAAATAACTCTTTTGGATCGAGATACTTAAAGTTGTGAAGTATCCCTGTTTAAGATCGAGAGTATTTAGACAAATTCACTCTAATGCTAAATGTATGCTTTAAAGTATTTTCTCAAAGAAATGACTTTGTATTTATAGGCAACAAAATTCACCAGTGAATTTTGTGCCGTACAAATATGGTTGCATGCATTTAATGAACCGACAAGAACATTAAATGCATTGGTTAATGGTACAAGGATAAAGTCACATCAATATGACTTTATTCTTTTAACCAACCACCTTTACACGCATAAACTTTGGTAAAGAACAAGTGGATTGTTCTTTGGAAAGTGTGTAAAGTCAAAAGTCAATTCCTCGATATCAGTGTTCAGACTTGTAAGGTCTAGAACACTGACAATCCTCCAGTGTACAGATCTGGTAAGACTTCCAGTGGACTCCACCATTTGTCAGTCTTCTTTATTCTGACTTCAGTCTTTGACTTCAGTGAGAACGTCTTCAGTAGAGTAGATCTGGACTGGGGTGAAGTCCAGTGAGCTAATCTGGAGAATACTCCAGATTTCCTATACAAGTATTTGCTCACTGGTCTTCCATTATTTCTGGACAAATCTTCAGAGGGACTCCAGATTCGAAGTCTGGAGTAGGTCCAGTAGAACACGTTTCAAGACAGATCTTCAGTAAGGCTCCAGTAGTCGAGTCTGGAGCGAGTCCAGTAAATCTGGACCTAACAAATTCCCCCTATTTGTTTAGAAATAATGCAAGTGTTTTCAAGCTTAAATCTATACAATTTTGTATGCTTGAAAAACACAAGTTTTGATTTTAGTCTAAAAAATCTAAGTTACTGGAAAACACTTTATAGATCATGAGTGTTTTCAGTTTCATCTTTTAAGTTCTAACTTAGAATAAATCTGATCATTTACTTTAATGAATCAAAAATTGCAACTAAAACTACATACATCAACTGATAAATAGTTACAATTTTCTTTAAACAATAAATTACAATAAGTAAATGATAAGAGTCAGGCCCTTCTCTTCGATGTCTGTCCTGGAGCATCTTCAGAAGCCTTTCTCTTTGGTGATGGAGAAGATGGTACTGATTCTGGCGATTTCATGCCCATTGCAACTTCCATCTGTTGCTTTCTTCTCCATACCTTCTTAATTCTCTTCAGAAATGCTTTAACATCAGTCGACACAATTGTCTTCCCCCTGAACGTTAAAGCAATCTCTTTCAGTTCACTCCATCCAAACGCTTGGACTGAAGTACTCTTTCTTTCATCAGTAAAGTTACCTTCCCTGGTCAACTTTACTTCAAACTTGGACATACCTTCATGATTACCAGCAAGCTTGATTTTTGCACCATTGATCCGTCTAGCATCAGCCCTGAAATTTTACATTTCATTATACTTGTCTTTCAATTTGGCTATCTGGATCAATGCTTCAGTTTCCTTTGACACTCTCTTTTGCTCAACAGCAGACTAGAGTTGTTGACGATTAATTTTCAGAGAAGTGTCTAGGGGAATGAATCTGCTTACATCAGCATCTTTAATAACTTTGATCTGTTTGGCAGTCAGTTTTGGTAAGCCAGTCAGTTTCTTTCTGTACTCTAACTCCAGAGCACTAGCATTCTTCCTTATCTTCCTCTGGAGCATCACCAGTTCCTCCTTCCTCTGCCTGATGAGTTATGGTACACTAACGCCATAAATTATAGAATCATAAACCTGTTCTTCTTCGGCATAAAAGGAGCGTACATGAACATCATTCAATGCATTCAGACATTGATGAACTCTAGGGTCTTCCTTCATCTTTTTGTTGTTTATTTTTTTTAAGTTTTTTTATCTTGATTTTTATTTCCATTTTTTTTGTTTTGTTTGTTGTTTTATTTTTTTTGTTTTAATTTTTTTTTTTTTTTTTTTTTTTTTTTTTTTTTTTTTTTTTTTTTTTTTTTTTTTTTTTTTTTTTTTTTTTTTTTTTTTTTTTTTTTTTTTTTTTTTTTTTTTTTTTTTTTTTTTTTTTTTTTTTTTTTTTTTTTTTTTTTTTTTTTTTTTTTTTTTTTTCTTTTAAGTTCTAACTTAGAATAAATCTGATCATTTACTTTAATGAATCAAAAATTGCAACTAAAACTACATACATCAACTGATAAATAGTTACAATTTTCTTTAAACAATAAATTACAATAAGTAAATGATAAGAGTCAGGCCCTTCTCTTCGATGTCTGTCCTGGAGCATCTTCAGAAGCCTTTCTCTTTGGTGATGGAGAAGATGGTACTGATTCTGGCGATTTCATGCCCATTGCAACTTCCATCTGTTGCTTTCTTCTCCATACCTTCTTAATTCTCTTCAGAAATGCTTTAACATCAGTCGACACATTGTCTTCCCCCTGAACGTTAAAGCAATCTCTTTCAGTTCACTCCATCCAAACGCTTGGACTGAAGTACTCTTTCTTTCATCAGTAAAGTTACCTTCCCTGGTCAACTTTACTTCAAACTTGGACATACCTTCATGATTACCAGCAAGCTTGATTTTTGCACCATTGATCCGTCTAGCATCAGCCCTGAAATTTTACATTTCATTATACTTGTCTTTCAATTTGGCTATCTGGATCAATGCTTCAGTTTCCTTTGACACTCTCTTTTGCT
Source organism: Erigeron breviscapus (assembly GCA_034093135.1). Lineage (NCBI taxonomy): Eukaryota > Viridiplantae > Streptophyta > Magnoliopsida > Asterales > Asteraceae > Erigeron > Erigeron breviscapus. The sequence goes on along the minus strand of CM067169.1, from coordinate 5,697,489 downwards.
CAACAGCAGACTAGAGTTGTTGACGATTAATTTTCAGAGAAGTGTCTAGGGGAATGAATCTGCTTACATCAGCATCTTTAATAACTTTGATCTGTTTGGCAGTCAGTTTTGGTAAGCCAGTCAGTTTCTTTCTGTACTCTAACTCCAGAGCACTAGCATTCTTCCTTATCTTCCTCTGGAGCATCACCAGTTCCTCCTTCCTCTGCCTGATGAGTTATGGTACACTAACGCCATAAATTATAGAATCATAAACCTGTTCTTCTTCGGCATAAAAGGAGCGTACATGAACATCATTCAATGCATTCAGACATTGATGAACTCTAGGGTCTTCCTTCATCTTTTTGTACACATCAATATTTATGCCTAACCTGCCAGCATTGTAAGAGTCCAGAGTCCCCATAGTTGCCATCTCCCTTTGATGGGCCAGCAGTTCATCTTTTTGATTTCTCTTAAAGATCTCTATCATTATGCATTCTTGTTCTAGCTTCTTGGAGGTTTCATCATCAGCAGTAGGATACTCTGATGATTCTTCAGCAGTTTGTTCTTCTTCACCAGATACCAATTGTGCTTTTCCTTTAACAGACTTCAGTGTAGTTGGTATATCTGGGAAAGACTCAAACTGGGGCTCACTGGCTTCAGTACCAGTAGCTTCTTCAGACAGCATAGTGGCTTCAGTGCCAAATCCTCTTTGTGCCAAATGCTTCAGTGTCACTTGTTTTTGGTCACCAGATGACTTTTCAACAGCACTGGAAATAACTTCCTTCTTCTTAATTTCTTTTTTTTTTTTTTTTTTTTTTTTTTTTTTTTTTTTTTTTTTTTTTTTTTTTTTTTTTTTTTTTTTTTTTTTTTTTTTTTTTTTTTTTTTTTTTTTTTTTTTTTTTTTTTTTTTTTTTTTTTTTTTTTTTTTTTTTTTTTTTTTTTTTTTTTTTTTTTTTTTTTTTTTTTTTTTTTTTTTTTTTTTTTTTTTTTTTTTTTTTTTTTTTTTTTTTTTTTTTTTTTTTTTTTTTTTTTTTTTTTTTTTTTTTTTTTTTTTTTTTTTTTTTTTTTTTTTTTTTTTTTTTTTTTTTTTTTTTTTTTTTTTTTTTTTTTTTTTTTTTTTTTTTTTTTTTTTTTTTTTTTTTTTTTTTTTTTTTTTTTTTTTTTTTTTTTTTTTTTTTTTTTTTTTTTTTTTTTTTTTTTTTTTTTTTTTTTTTTTTTTTTTTTTTTTTTTTTTTTTTTTTTTTTTTTTTTTTTTTTTTTTTTTTTTTTTTTTTTTTTTTTTTTTTTTTTTTTTTTTTTTTTTTTTTTTTTTTTTTTTTTTTTTTTTTTTTTTTTTTTTTTTTTTTTTTTTTTTTTTTTTTTTTTTTTTTTTTTTTTTTTTTTTTTTTTTTTTTTTTTTTTTTTTTTTTTTTTTTTTTTTTTTTTTTTTTTTTTTTTTTTTTTTTTTTTTTTTTTTTTTTTTTTTTTTTTTTTTTTTTTTTTTTTTTTTTTTTTTTTTTTTTTTTTTTTTTTTTTTTTTTTTTTTTTTTTTTTTTTTTTTTTTTTTTTTTTTTTTTTTTTTTTTTTTTTTTTTTTTTTTTTTTTTTTTTTTTTTTTTTTTTTTTTTTTTTTTTTTTTTTTTTTTTTTTTTTTTTTTTTTTTTTTTTTTTTTTTTTTTTTTTTTTTTTTTTTTTTTTTTTTTTTTTTTTTTTTTTTTTTTTTTTTTTTTTTTTTTTTTTTTTTTTTTTTTTTTTTTTTTTTTTTTTTTTTTTTTTTTTTTTTTTTTTTTTTTTTTTTTTTTTTTTTTTTTTTTTTTTTTTTTTTTTTTTTTTTTTTTTTTTTTTTTTTTTTTTTTTTTTTTTTTTTTTTTTTTTTTTTTTTTTTTTTTTTTTTTTTTTTTTTTTTTTTTTTTTTTTTTTTTTTTTTTTTTTTTTTTTTTTTTTTTTTTTTTTTTTTTTTTTTTTTTTTTTTTTTTTTTTTTTTTTTTTTTTTTTTTTTTTTTTTTTTTTTTTTTTTTTTTTTTTTTTTTTTTTTTTTTTTTTTTTCAACTTCTTTAGGCAAGTGCTTTGGCAATTTTTCTTCCATCAACCTCTCCACTTGGGGTAACAGCCCATCTTGAAGAGTTCGAAGAACAGTCTCAGAAATTTCTTCAGATAATTCTTTCAGCATACTGATTCTGAACTTCTTTGTACATTCATCACTAATCGTACTTACAACTGCATCCTGATCAAGTGTGGATCTACTCTCCAGAGAACTTATCCTAGTAACCAACTTCTGAACCTCTTCATTCAGACCTGCCAGTGGTTGAACAAGTTCACCTTTCACTGCAGTCTGAACAGAGTTCACCAGCCTTGTCTCCAATCCCTGGACTGCCACTTTGAAATTTTCAGTATTGTTGTTTATGGCCAGTACCAGTTCATCAAGCTTCTCATAAACAAGCTTCTCATTCCCAGCAAACACATTCATCTCAGATGCAAGGTTATTTGATAATAAATATTTAAAGTCTGAAATAACCTGCGATGAAGTCTGGAGTGATCTCTCCAGGTCCGCCACCTTACTTAAAAGGCCTTGGACCTCGGCAGAAGATGAAGTGGAGAGACCACTGGGAGGTTCAAGATTGGAAGGAAATCTGGTCATAAGAGGTACTTGTGCCCAGTCCTCTTCAGTTGCAGCTTCAGATGTTACAACTGTTGAGTCCAGCGCACGAGGTTCAGTTACGTTGACTGGAGTTTGAAGTGGTGGAGGTTGAGATTGTGAAGTTTGAGTAGTTGCAGGAGTGAAGTATTGAGTATTTCTTGGAATTGAAGGTGGTGGTGGTGGTGGCATGTTTGATTCTGGTGGAGGTGGTTCATTTGATTCTGGTGGTGGTGGTGGCATTTCAGCAGATATAATTGGTTGGGTGACTGAAGCAATAGCAGATGTGTCAATATTTTCTTCTTCATCACCCAGGAAATTCATGTTTACATCAAAATCTTCAGACATTGGGGAATCTACATCATCCCAATTTGGAGCCATCCCAACTGTCTGATCACCAGTCTGTTCCCCAGCCTGTTCATGAACTTGTTCACCAGCCTCTACATTCAAGTCGATTTGAGCTTCTTGCTCACCAGATACATGTTCATCAGTCTGAACATCTTGTTCGACTTGCTCAACAACCTGCTCAATAATCTGGCCCGCATTTTCTATCTGTTCATCAGTCACCTGCCCAACAACCTCTACATTCTCTTCAGGTTCAAAAATCGGAGACCCATCCAAATTCATTACATCACCAGGATGTCTTTCAGGATTCACCTGAACTCTAGCTCTCATCAGACGCCTGTTTGTTCTAGGTTGTCTGGAAGGTTCAACAATTTCTGGTCCTTGACCTTCAGGAGCAACTTGTCTAATGGGTTGTACAGCTTCTATTATCTGTACATCTTGGTCACGGGAGGGTCCTTCACCAACTTGACCTCTACCTGGAGCCACTTCAGCTTCTTCTCTTTGAAAGGAGAGCATGGACTGAGGTATATCTACCTCATTCAGTGGAGATCTGAGGTTGGTCAGATCCCTCATATACTCACTCACAGAAAAGTGAGTAGTTTCAAAATCATACTGGTCTCCAAGAGCTCTTTTAAATATGAGTGAAAGAAAACGGATATAAGGAACAAAGGCTTTTCTACCTTTCACTCTAAGACGCTCTACCAGATCATCAAAAAGAATCTGAGCAAAATCCACTCTAAGTCCAAACCAGAGGCAGTAGGCAATCTGGAGATGGGTTTGATTTATCTGGTCTAACCCTCCAGAACTGCCTCCCAGACATTCAACAATGTGGGTGAAGAAGTATCTCCATGAGTCTGATAGTTTGCTCATGTAGATAGTTCCCTTCCTGGATAGCTGGCCATGCTCATCCATTATATTTGTGTGCCCCATCAGTCTGCACACTTCCCTTGTATTGATACCAGAAGGAAGTTCGATGGGCAACTCATTCTGTTCACAATAATTCAGTTGAAGAACAGACCTGAGTAGACTAGCAGTGAAACCCAAGGATCTAGTACCTTGCTTCAGAGAGTAAGTAATTGATGAAGTTTCATCATCATATTGTGCAGTGTACCAGAATTCAAAGAGGTAATCGTGGTACATCCTCCCTGGATTTAATGTCAACGCACCATATAGTGGGCATGAGAGAAAAAATGTGTTTAATCTCCCAATAACAGATTGGGCATCATGAACACTGGAAAGTGAAAGTCTGGCCATCCAGTTGTTCATGTTTATTCTTATAGCTTTTGCCTCTAGAGTGATATGGGGTGCTTTGTCAACATTTTCAGTTGGATCATATTCAGCAGCGAGCCGATTTTTAAGAGATTTGGATTGTCTAGGTGCCATTATATGAAGAATAGATGAAGATGAAATTGAGTATTTAGGGTTTGGATGAAGATTTGATGAAGGAATGAATGGAAATGGAGTAAATATGAGAGATGATGATGATTGGAAAATGAATGAAGAAGTAAATGAAGGAATTTGAAAGATTTGGGAGTAAATATGTTCGAAGTAAATGCAAATGAAATTGAAAGTGGGTATTTATAGGAGAGAGAATGTGGAACTCAAACGGTTTAATTTGAAATTATCAAATAAAATTTTGATCGGGTTCTGAGATCCGCATTAATTACATCACATCACACATAAATGTGAGACGGTTTACAGCCCACTAACAGTATCAAGTTGCTCTTTTTGACTTCCCAAGGTAAAAATACCATCATTACGTTGAAAAATTTACATGCCACGTAGGATTATAAGATAAATATCTTTAAAAAGTTTGCTTACGTGGTACGCACAATGACCAAGTATTAAAAAAAATATTATGACTTATTTCAGTGCATCTGGAGGTTGACTGGACACTCCAGTATCACTGGTAGATTAGTCCAGTGAAGTATGCACTGATGGTACACTGGAGGGACACTCCAGTAAAGTACCAGTGAAAACCATTTTGAAAGACTGGTAACCTCAAACGTGCACGTCAACTAATACAGACAAATGAGAGGGACACATTTACAAGGAGACAAAAATCACCTCAAACACGCACTTCAATCTGTCTAATTACCAGTGAGAGAGACACATTTACAAAGCACCAGTAATATTTTCTGAAGAATTTGTCCAGTGAGAAAATAAATTAATAAATTCCCCTTGAACTTAAAACATTTTTAAGAACAAAAATATCTTTAAAGTCTTCCCCTGGAATGTTGATCCAGAAATCTAGTTATGCAAAGATAGTACACAAAGGCGTTCAATATCTGAGTAGTCCCAGATTTAAGGGTTTAACATTCCCAACTCACCAACAAGATATTCAAAAGTTTTGACATCCAGAGGTTTAGTAAAAATGTCAGCGAGTTGTTTGTCAGTGGGAATAAAATGGAGTTCAATGTTGTTTTTCATAATATGATCACGAATGAAGTGATACCTGAGATCAATGTGCTTCGTTTTGGAGTGCATGACTGGATTGTTAGAGATAGCAATGGCACTGGTATTATCACAAAAGATTGGGGTCTTTGAGTACTTAATACCATAATCAAGCAACTGGTTCTTCATCCAGAGTATCTGAGCACAACAACTGGCTGCAGACACGTATTCAGCTTCAGCAGTGGACAATGAAACTGAAGTTTGCTTCTTACTGGTCCAGCTGACCAGTTTGCCACCAAGGAAATGACATCCACCAGTAGTGGATTACTGTCTATCTTACGACCTGCATGATCTGAATCTGAATAACCCATTAGATCCATGCCTGAGCCTTTGAGATACCAAAGACCTAGACTGGGGACATCTTTAAGCATATGAGATTCCTTTGGATTAGACTGATATCTGGCACATAAACATGTTGAAAACATAATATCTGGTCTACTGGCAGTTAAATACATCAGTGAACCAACCATGCCTCTGTAGACAGTGGTGTTCACTGGTTTACCATCTGGATCGGAGTCCAGTGTCAGTGGTGCAAAAATTAGAGTTGGTTTAGATGGTGAAGAGTTCATATCATATTTCTTTAAAATATCTCTAACATATTTTTCCTGATTAATAAAAATGTCATCTTTGTTTTGTTTAATCTGGAGTCCAAGAAAATATGTTAATTCACCCATCAAACTCATTTCATATTCAGTTGACATTATTTTCGAAAATTTCTTGCATATGTTTTCATCAGTAGACCCAAAAATAATATCATCAACATAAATTTATACCATTAACAGATTACCTTTTTCATGAAGAATAAATAAGGTATTGTCAATTGCACCTCTTTTGAAACCATTTTTCAACAAATGTTTAGTCAGAGTGTCATACCAGGCACGTAGGGCTTGTCTGAGGCCATACAGCGCTTTGTCCAGACGATATACCCAATGTGGATGCTTTTCATCAACGAAACCTGGTGGTTGTCTGACATAAACTTCTTCTTCAAGCTTTCCATTCAAGAAAGCACTCTTACATCCATCTGGTAGACCTTGAACTGATGATAAGCAGCGAATGCTAAGAATATTCTGATTGCTTCAAGTCTAGCCACTGGAGCAAATGATTCATCAAAGTCAACATCTGACTGGCAGTAGCCTTGTGCTACCAGTCTGGCCTTGTTTCTGATTACGTAGCCATCTTCATCTACCTTGTTTCTGAAGACCCATCTCACATCCTGGACATGGCCTTTCCTTTTTGAAGGAAACTGAAGGTATCCCATCTGCAAGTTGTTTTCTGGACAACTTATTAATATTCTTGAAATTTAAATGGGATAACCTTTGTGCCATAACCAGTTTGTGTCTTCATCAGCTTGAGTATAGAAACACTGCTCTGAAGGAGAGCTTTCCATATCCATCACGTACACATTCCCTTTTCTGGGAGCAATCAACACTACCTTCCAGTCCTTGTTGAATACGATACCCTGAGCAATATTGAATAGAACTTGATAGCCATCATCACACAGTTGGCTTACACTGATCAGGTTATATTTCAAACCATTCACAAATGCAACACGTCTGAACTTGACTTGTCCATTGTTCAGAACACCGTATCCCTCAGTCTTTCCACAACCATCATTTCCAAAAGTAATGGAGGGTCCATCAGAAATGGTGAACTCCTCCAGCAGGGTCTTACATCCAGTCATCGTCCTGCCAGCAGCACTGTCAAGATACCAGATATATTTCTTTTGATCGCCCTGCACACACACCAGATATTATCAGTTAGATTTGGGAACCCATCGACTGATGGGTTCGCTGGACCCTTCCTTATAGGTCTCACTTATTATTGTTTTCAATTTGTTGTGCCATGAGAGCAATCTGGGCCTTAAGCTTTTTATATTTCAATTTATAGCTATCATCAGGCTTATTATTGAAGAAAATGGACCAGGCTTGGATACAAACTGGCTGGACCTGCAATCTTTCATGAATGACCCTTTTTGCCACACTTAAAGCATGTCAAATTGGTCTTATTTGAAGAACTTCCCCCCCCCCTCCCCCCCCCCCCTTCCCCCCCCCCCTTGTTTTTTTTTCCTCCCCCCACCTCATCCGTTGAAGAACTGGATGCAAATTGTCCAGATGGCCTATTTGCTCTTGCTTTGAAACGGTTAAACATTTTAGCAATCATTGCAATAAGGTCATCATCATCAGTTTCATCACAACAGTCTGGAGAGATTTGACTGGACTCTCCAGAATCCATGAGTTCAGACACCATCTTCTTCATAGAAAATACATTCTCAGAAGATATCAGTGTTGTACTTTGTGGTTCAGTATGACTAACCACATTAGGACTACTGGAGGCATGGTTATAAGCATCTTGTTCTGCCACCACTCTCTGGGCTTGATTTTCTTCAGTGTACCTGAAAGCTCCATAAAGAGTTGAGAGAGTGTGTGTGTGCAGAGTTTTACCTTGTCGTAAGACCAGGATCATGTGAGACCATTTGGTGGGCAGAATATCACAAAATTTCTCCAGAGGTATATCCTTGTCCTTCTCAACCCTGAGACCTCTCAACTGGTTTATGATACTCATAAATCTGGTGTAAGTACCAGTGAGAGACTCATTAGGCTGAGCAAAAAATGACTCATACCTCTTGTTTAAGGAGACCTTTCTGGTGACAATGGTGTCATCTCCTCCTTCATGCTGGTTTAAAAGTTCATCCCACATGGTTTTAGCACTAGGAAAAAGAACTAGTGTGGGAATTAGGGTTTCTGGAACGGCCCCGAGGATCATGTTCTTGAGAAGGGTGTCTAGATTCACCAGTCTCCTCTCCTCTTCAGACCAATGTTCCTCCCTCTTTTCCCTTCTTCTTCTAGATCCAGAAGGATCAAGAAGGGGATTGAGAGGTGATGTAGGGACATAAGGACCTTCATTTAAGATTTTCATCATGTTCCTCTCAATACAAGTGATATGCAATATCATCCTAGCCTTCCACGTACCAAACTCATCACTGTTCCCACTGAATTTAGGAACAGGAATATTTGAATAGTGCACATGCACGTGTGGAGAAGCAGGAGTAGGAGGAGGAGGTGGTGGATTAGTGTTATTAACAATAGGTGGTTCATTATTTTGATCATTAACATTAACATTAGGATCGGGACCAAAATTAAAGCTCCCTTGTGTATTTTCTAGGTTGGCCATCAAAGAAACAGATCTAGGCAATGTTTAGCCTTCTGCTCTGATACCAAATGTGAATCCCTGAAATACGATGGTTAACCTAGAAGTGTAAAATACAACAAGTCTAATAATCACTAGAATGGACTAGTATTACTTGTAATAAATGCAAGAATATATAAACAAAGTAATACAAGAGTTAAAGCAATAAACAAGTAAAGTGGAACATTATGTATTTTCAATGGTGTATTTTATTTATGATGTTAAATAAAATACAAGGTTGTGCGGAATCAAGATAATACAAATAAGTATGTATCCTAACAACCTATGAATTACAAATGATCTATATTTGTCAAATAACTCTTTTGGATCGAGATACTTAAAGTTGTGAAGTATCCCAGTTTAAGATCGAGAGTATTTAAACAAATTCACTCTAATGCAAAATGTATGCTTAAAAGTATTTTCTCAAAGAAATGACTTTGTATTTATAGGCAACAAAATTCACCAGTGAATTTTGTGCCGTACAAATATGGTTGCATGCATTTAATGATCCGACAAGAACATTAAATGCATTGGTTAATGGTACAAGGATAAAGTCATATCGATATGATTTTATTCTTTTAACCAACCACCTTTACACGCATAAACTTTGGTAAAGAACAAGTGGATTGTTCTTTGGAAAGTGTGTAAAGGAAAAAGTCAATTCCTCGATATCAGTGTTCAGACTTGTAAGGTCTAGAACACTGACAATCCTCCAGTGTACAGATCTGGTAAGACTTCCAGTGAACTCCGCCATTTGTCAGTCTTCTTTATTCTGACTTCAGTCTTTGACTTCAGTGAGAACGTCTTCAGTAGAGTAGATCTGGACTGGGGTGAAGTCCAGTGAGCTAATTTGGAGAATACTCCAGATTTCCTATACAAGTATTTGCTCACAGGTCTTCCATTATTTCTGGACAAATCTTCAGAGGGACTCCAGATTCCAAGTCTAGAGTAGGTCCAGTAGAACACGTTTCTGGACAGATCTTCAGTAAGTCTCCAGTAGTCGAGTCTGGAGCGAGTCCAGTAAATCTGCACCTAACAGTTTTCAAGCTTAAATCTATACAATTTTTGTATGCTTGAAAAACACAAGTTTTGACTTAGTCTAAAAATCTAAGTTACTGGAAAACACTTTATAGATCATGAGTGTTTTCAGTTTCATCTTTTAAGTTCTAACTTAGACTAAATCTGATCATTTACTTTTATGAATCAAAAATTGCAACTAATATTACATACATCAACTGATAAATAGTTACAATTTTCATCAAACAATAAATTACAATAAGTAAATGATAAGAGTCAGGCCCTTCTCTTCGATGTCTGTCCCGGAGCATCTTCATAAGCCTTTCTCTTTGGTGAAGGAGAAGATGGTACTGATTCTGGCGATTTCATGCCTATTGCAACTTCCATCTGTTGCTTTCTTCTCCATACCTTCTCAACCCTCTTCAGAAATGCTTTAACATCAGTCGACACATTTGTCTTCCCCCTGAACGTTAAGGCAATCTCCTTCAGTTCACTCCATCGAAACGCCTGGACTGAAGTACTCTTTCTTTCATCAGTAAAGTTACCTTCCCTGGTCAACTTTATTTCAAACTTTGACATACCTTCATGATTATTAGCAAGCTTAATCTCTGCACCAGTGATCCTTCTAGCATCAGCCCTGAAATTCAACATTTCATTATACTTGTCTTTCCATTTGGCTGTCTGGATCATTGCTTCAGTTTCCTTTGACACTCTCTGTTGTTCTACAGCAGACTGGAGTTGTTGATGATTGATTTTCAGAGAAGTGTCCAGGGGAATGAATGTGCTTACATCAGTATCTTTATTTGCTTTGATATGTTTGGCAGTTAGTTTTGGTAAGCCAGTCACTTTCTTTCTGTACTCTAACTCCAGAGCACCAGCATTTTTCCTTATCTTCTTCTGGAGGTTCACCAGTTCCTCCTTTCTCTGTCTGATAAGTTCTGGTACACTAACGCCATAAATTATTGAATCAAAAATATGTTCTTCTTCAGCGTAAAAGGAGCGACAGAACATCATTAAATGCATTGGTTAATGGTACAAGGATAAAGTCATATCGATATGATTTTATTCTTTTAACCAACCACCTTTACACGCATAAACTTTGGTAAAGAACAAGTGGATTGTTCTTTGGAAAGTGTGTAAAGAAAAAGTCAATTCCTCGATATCAGTGTTCAGACTTGTAAGGTCTAGAACACTGACAATCCTCCAGTGTACAGATCTGGTAAGACTTCCAGTGAACTCCGCCATTTGTCAGTCTTCTTTATTCTGACTTCAGTCTTTGACTTCAGTGAGAACGTCTTCAGTAGAGTAGATCTGGACTGGGGTGAAGTCCAGTGAGCTAATTTGGAGAATACTCCAGATTTCCTATACAAGTATTTGCTCACAGGTCTTCCATTATTTCTGGACAAATCTTCAGAGGGACTCCAGATTCCAAGTCTAGAGTAGGTCCAGTAGAACACGTTTCTGGACAGATCTTCAGTAAGTCTCCAGTAGTCGAGTCTGGAGCGAGTCCAGTAAATCTGCACCTAACAGTTTTCAAGCTTAAATCTATACAATTTTGTATGCTTGAAAAACACAAGTTTTGACTTAGTCTAAAAATCTAAGTTACTGGAAAACACTTTATAGATCATGAGTGTTTTCAGTTTCATCTTTTAAGTTCTAACTTAGACTAAATCTGATCATTTACTTTTATGAATCAAAAATTGCAACTAATATTACATACATCAACTGATAAATAGTTACAATTTTCATCAAACAATAAATTACAATAAGTAAATGATAAGAGTCAGGCCCTTCTCTTCGATGTCTGTCCCGGAGCATCTTCATAAGCCTTTCTCTTTGGTGAAGGAGAAGATGGTACTGATTCTGGCGATTTCATGCCTATTGCAACTTCCATCTGTTGCTTTCTTCTCCATACCTTCTCAACCCTCTTCAGAAATGCTTTAACATCAGTCGACACATTTGTCTTCCCCCTGAACGTTAAGGCAATCTCCTTCAGTTCACTCCATCGAAACGCCTGGACTGAAGTACTCTTTCTTTCATCAGTAAAGTTACCTTCCCTGGTCAACTTTATTTCAAACTTTGACATACCTTCATGATTATTAGCAAGCTTAATCTCTGCACCAGTGATCCTTCTAGCATCAGCCCTGAAATTCAACATTTCATTATACTTGTCTTTCCATTTGGCTGTCTGGATCATTGCTTCAGTTTCCTTTGACACTCTCTGTTGTTCTACAGCAGACTGGAGTTGTTGATGATTGATTTTCAGAGAAGTGTCCAGGGGAATGAATGTGCTTACATCAGTATCTTTATTTGCTTTGATATGTTTGGCAGTTAGTTTTGGTAAGCCAGTCACTTTCTTTCTGTACTCTAACTCCAGAGCACCAGCATTTTTCCTTATCTTCTTCTGGAGGTTCACCAGTTCCTCCTTTCTCTGTCTGATAAGTTCTGGTACACTAACGCCATAAATTATTGAATCATAAATATGTTCTTCTTCAGCGTAAAAGGAGCGTACATGAACATCATTCAATGCATTCAGACATTGATGAACTCTGGGGTCTTCCTTCATCTTTTTGTACACATCAATGTTTATGCCTAACCTGCCAGCATTATAAGAGTCCAGAGTCCCCATAGTTGCCATCTCCCTTTGATGGGCCAGCAGTTCATCTCTTTGATTTCTCTTAAAGATCTCTATCATTATGCATTCTTGTTCCAGCTTCTTAGAAGTTTCATCATCAGCAGTGGGAAACTCTGATGATTCTTCAGCAGTTTGTTCTTCTTCTCCAGATACCATTTGTTCTTTTCCTTTAACAGACTTCAGAGTAGTTGAAATATCTGGGAAAGATTCAAACTGGGGCTCACTAGCTTCAGTACCAGCAGCTTCTTCAGTCAGCATAGTGGCTTTCAGTGCCAAATGCTCTTTGTGCTAATCGTGCACTGGCATCAGTACCAGTCACTTGTTTTTGTTGCACAATGCTTTCAGTAGCAAAGGCCTTTTCAACAGCACTGGCAACAACTTCCTTCTTCTTTCTAATCAACCCTTCTTGGACACCAGACGACTTTTCCCCCTTGGAATGATCACCAGTTCTGGACTTGAGATCATTCCATAATTGTTCTAGCATATGTCTGTCCAGTGCACCAAAGGTTCTTCCTGCCACTGGAGTTGTATCAGTCACAACTTTCTTAAGTGCCTGCACTTCCTTTTTAACAGTTTCAACTTCTTTAGGCAAGTGCTTTGGCAATTTTTCTTCCATCAACCTCTCCACTTGGGGTAACAGCCCATCTTGAAGAGTTCGAAGAACAGTCTCAGAAATTTCTTCAGATAATTCTTTCAGCATACTAATTCTGAACTTCTTTGTACATTCATCACTAATTGTGCTAACAACAGCAGCCTGATCAAGTGTGGGCCTACTCTCCAATGAACTAACCCTAGTAACCAACTTCTGAACTTCATCCTTTAGACCTGCCAGTGGTTGAACAAGTTCACCTTTCACTTCAGTCTGAACAGAGTTCACCAGCCTTGTCTCCAATCCCTGGACTGCTACTTTGATGTTTTCAGTGTTGTTATTAATGGCCAGTACCAGTTCATTAAGCTTCTCAAAAACAAGCTTCTCATTTCCAGCAAATACATTCATCTCAGATGCGAGGTTATTTGATAATAAAGATTTAAAGTCTGAAATAACCTGCGATGAAGTCTGGAGTGATCTCTCCAGGTCCGCCACCTTATTTAAAAGGCCTTGGACCTCGGCAGAAGATGAAGTAGAGAGACCACTGGGAGGTTCAAGATTGGAAGGAAATCTGGTCATTAATGGTAGTTGTGCCCAGACCTCTTCAGTTGCAGCTTCAGATGTTAGAACTGTTGAGTCCAGTGCACGAGGTTCAGATATCTCGACTGGAGTTTCAATTGGTGGAGGTTGAGTTTGTGAAGTTTGGATTGTGAATGGATTAAAGTAAGGAGTGGATTGTGGAATTGAAGGTGGTGGTGGTGGTGGTGGCATGTTTGATTCTGGTGGAGGTGGTGGCATTTCTGATTCTGGTGGAGGAATATTTGTTTCTGGTGGAGGTGGTGGCATTTCTGGTAGACTTTCAACTTGTACAACATCCTCACCCAGAAAGTTCATATTGACATCAAAATTCTGATCTTCTGACATGGGAGAATCAGCCTCATCCCAAAACATTTCACCAACAGTTGTATCACCAGCCTGAGCACCAACCAGTTCACCAGCCTGTTCACTTGCTTCAACATTCAAATCAATTCGAGCCTCTTGCTCACCAGATACTTGTTCATCAGCCTGAACAATTTGTTCTATTTGCTCAACAACCTGCTCAACAATCTGAGCCACATTTTTCATCTGTTCATCAGTCACCTGCCCAACAACCTGTACATTCTCTTGCTCAATAACTTGTTCAACATTCTCTTCAGGTTCAAAAATCGGAGACCCATCCAAATTCATTACATCACCAGGATGTCTTTCTGGATTCACTTGAACTCCAGCTCTCATCAGACGCCTGTTTGATCTAGGTCGTTTGGAAGGCTCAACATTTGGTTGTTGACCTTCAGGAGCCACTTGTCTGATGGGTTGTACAGCTTCTATGATCTAAACATCTTGGTCACCAGAGGGTCCTTCACCAACTTGACCTCTACCTGGAGCCAATTCTACTTCTTCCCTTTGAAAAGAGAGCATGGACTGAGGAATATCTACCTCATTCAGTGGAGATCTTAGGTTGGTCAGATCCCTCATATACTCACTCACAGAAAAGTGAGTAGTTTCAAAATCGTACTGGTCTCCTAGAGCTCTTTTAAACATCAGTGAAAGAAAGCGTATATATGGAACAAAAGTTTTTCTTCCTTTCACCTTAAGACGCTCTACCAGATCATCAAATAGGATCTGAGTGAAATCCACTCTGAGTCCAAACCAGGGGCAGTAGGCAATCTGGAGATGAGTTTGATTTATCTGGTCCAACCCTCCAGAACTGCCTCCCAAACATTCAACAATGTGCGTGAAGAAGAATCTCCATGAGTCTGTCAGTTTGCTCATGTAGACTGTTCCCTTCCTGGATAGCTGGCCATGCTCATCCACAATATCTGTGTGCCCCATCAGTCTGCACACTTCCCTTGTATTGATACCAGAGGGAAGTTCGATGGGCAACTCATTCTGTTCAAAATAATTCAATTGTAGAACAGACCTGAGTAAACTAACAGTGAAACCCAAGGATCTGGTACCTTGCTTCAGAGAATAAGTAATTGATGAAGTTGCATCATCATATTGTGCAGTGTACCAGAATTCACATAGATAATCATGGTACATCCTCCCTGGATTTAAGGTCAAAGCACCATATAATGGACATGAGAGAAAAAATGTATTTAATCTCCCAATAACAGATTGGGCATTATGAACACTGGAAAGTGAAAGTCTGGCCATCCAGTTATTCATGTTTATTCTTATAGCTTTTGCCTCTAATGTGATATGAGGTGCCCTTTCAATATTTTCAGTCGGAGCATATTCAGCGGCGAGCAGATTTTTAGGAGATTTGGATTGTCTTGGTGCCATTTGAATATTAATAGATGAAGATGAAATTGAATATTTAGGGTTTTGATGAAGATTTGATGAAGAATTGAATGGAAATGGAGTAAATATGAGAGATGATTATGATTGGAAATTGAATGAAGAAATAAATGAAGGAATTTGAAAGATTTGGGAGTAAATATGTTCGAAGTAAATGTAATTTGAAAGTGAAAGTGGGTATATATAGGAGAGAGAATGTGGAACTCAAACGGTTTAATTTGAAAGTGAAAGTGGGTATATATAGGAGAGAGAATGTGGAACTCAAACGGTTTAATTTGAAATTATCAAATAAAATTTTGATTGGTTTCTGAGATCCGCATTAATTACATCACATCACACATAAATATGTGACGGTTTACAGCCCACAAATAGTAACAAGTTGCACTTTTTGTTTTCCCAAGGTAAAAATACCTTCAGTTTCCTTCAAAAAGGAAAGGCCATGTCCAGGATGTGAGATGGGTAAGCAGAAACGTACCAGTTTCAAGACCAGACAGAATTTCAGCATATCGGAACCTCTTCATATGCTTCATATGGACCTCTTTGGTCCAGTGAATGTTCAGACTCGTGCTGGTAAAAGATACACCCTGGTAATAGTAGATGAATTTTCCAGATATTGTTGGGTTATCTTTCTCAGGTCTAAAAGTGAAGCTGCTGCTGAAATCATCAGTCTTATCAAGCAAATTGAGCTCAAGTATAGTCGAAAGGTGTGTCAGTTAAGAAGTGACAATGGAACAGAATTCCAAAATGCAACTCTGGAGTCATTCTGTACTGACACTGGCATCTCCCAGAATTTCTCATCAGCCCGCTCTCCAGAACAGAATGGAGTGGTGGAAAGGAAGAATCGAACGCTGATAGAAGCTGCCAGGAGTATGCTTGCTGAATCTGGTCTGTCTACCAGTTTCTGGGCTGAAGCAATTACTACTGCTTGTCACACCTAGAACCGGTCAGTGTATGTGAAGCGACACAAAAAGACAGCCTATGAAGTCTTAAGAAATAGAAAACCAAATATTAGTTATTTTTACGTTTTTGGATGTCCAGTTTACATCCTGAACGACTCCAGTCAGTTAGGCAAATTTGATGCCAAAGCTGATGAAGGGTATTTCTTAGGCTATTCAGCCATTCGCAAGGCCTTCAGAGTCTACAACAAGAGACTGGAGAAGGTCCATGAGTCAATTCATGTCACATTTGATGAATCAAATGCTGCAATCAACAAGAAGCCAGCCCTTGACACTCCCCCAGTAACTCCAATTGTCTTTTGTGAATCTGATCCTATCAACTACAATAAAGAAGATTAAGAAGACATAGTTTCCAGTCATCCTGATCTGGAACCTGTTCAGAAAAAGAAACGCTCCAGTTGTACTCCATTCTATCCTTCTATTATTTTCAAACTACCCTCTAAAATTAATATTGGATCAGATGTTCGTACTACTCCCCCAGTATCAGTGTCAGTTGAGAATATACCAGAAATGCCTTCTTATGAAGAATTCCAAACTGAACCAGCACTTCAAGAAATGCCTTCAAATGAAGAATTTCATGATGCAAATCGTGATTTAAATGACTCAGATGAAGATGCTGAAGTAGTCTGGCAAGATCCTCCTCCTGAAGCAACTCCAGAGGAGACTAAACTGAATTCTTGCACTGATATTGTTGTCAGTAACAATCCTGGTCAGTACTCCAGATGGACAAAAGCTCATCCTATTGATCAGATCATAGGTGACTCCAGTAGAGGAGTTCAGACCAGAAGAGCCTCCAGTAATCAATGCTTATATGTTAGTTTTCTATCATTGATGGAACCAAAGAAGATTGACGAGGCTATGGAAGATCCAAGCTGGGTGACTGCTATGCAAGAAGAGCTTCACCAGTTTGAAAGGAACAAGGTTTGGTACCTGGTTTCTTTCCCAGTTAGAAAGAAAGAACCAATTGGAACAAGATGGGTCTTCAGGAACAAGGTAGATGAAGATGGCCACGTAATCAGAAACAAGGCCAGACTGGTAGCACAAGGCTACTGCCAGTCAGATGTCGATTTTGCTGAATCATTTGCTCCAGTGGCTAGACTTGAAGCGATCAGAATATTCTTAGCATTCGCTGCTTATCATCAGTTCAAGGTCTACCAGATGGATGTAAAGAGTGATTTCTTGAATGGAAAGCTTGAAGAAGAAGTTTATGTCAGACAACCACCAGGTTTCGTTGATGAAAAGCATCCACATTGGGTATATCGTCTAGACAAAGCGCTTTATGGCCTCAGACAAGCCCCACGTGCCTGGTATGACACTCTGACTAAACATTTATTGAAAAATGGTTTCAAAAGAGGTGCAATTGACAATACCTTATTTATTCTTCATGAAAAAGGTAATCTGTTAATGGTACAAATTTATGTTGATGATATTATTTTTGGGTCTACTGATGAAAACATGTGCAAGAAATTTTCGAAAATAATGTCAACTGA
This sequence comes from Erigeron breviscapus, assembly GCA_034093135.1. Lineage (NCBI taxonomy): Eukaryota > Viridiplantae > Streptophyta > Magnoliopsida > Asterales > Asteraceae > Erigeron > Erigeron breviscapus. The sequence goes on along the minus strand of CM067169.1, from coordinate 5,679,885 downwards.
ATATGAAATGAGTTTGATGGGTGAATTAACGTATTTTCTTGGACTCCAGATTAAACAACACAAAGATGGCATTTTTATTAATCAGGAAAAATATGTTAGAGATCTTTTAAAGAAATATGATATGAACTCTTCACCATCTAAACCAACTCCAATTTCTGCACCACTGACATTGGACTCCGATCCAGATGGTAAACCAGTGAACACCACTGTCTACAGAGGCATGGTTGGTTCACTAATGTATTTAACTGCCAGTGGACCAGATATTATGTTTTCAACATGTTTATGTGCCAGATATCAGTTTAATCCAAAGGAATCTCATATGCTTGTTGTAAAGCGCATACTGAAGTACCTTAAGGGTGTCCCCAGTTTGGGTCTTTGGTATCCCAAAGGCTCAGGCATGGATCTAATGGGTTATTCAGATTCAGATCATGCAGGTTGTAAGATAGACAGGAAATCCACTACTGGTGGATGTCATTTCCTTGGTGGCAAACTAGTCAGCTGGACCAGTAAGAAGCAAACTTCAGTTTCATTGTCCACTGCTGAAGCTGAATACGTGTCTGCAGCCAGTTGTTGTGCTCATATACTCTGGATGAAGAACCAGTTGCTTGATTATGGTATTAAGTACTCAAAGACCCCAATCTTTTGTGATAATAACAGTGCCATTGCTATCTCGAACAATCCAGTCATGCATTCCAAAACGAAGCACATTGATCTCAGGTATCATTTTATCCGTGATCATATTATGAAAAACAACATTGAACTCCATTTTATTCCCACTGACAAACAACTCGCTGACATTTTTACTAAACCTCTAGATGTCAAAACTTTTGAATATCTTGTTGGTGAGTTGGGAATGTTAAACCCTTAAATCTGGAAGCTTGGTATTGAACGCCATTATGTACTACTGAGGATCTTTGATTTAAAGATTTATAAATTTATGACTGCTGAGATATTGAACGCCGTTGTGTACTATCTTTGCATTAATAGATTTCTGGATCAACATTCCAGGGGGAAAGACTTGAAAGATATTTTTTCTCTTAAAAATGTTTTAAGTTCAGGGGGAATTTATTAATTTATTTTCTCACTGGACAAATTCTTCAGAAAATATTACTGGTACTTTGTAAATGTGTCCCTCTCATTTGTCTGTATTAGTTGACGTGCATGTTTGAGGTCACCGGTCTCTTTCAAATGGTTTTCACTGGTACTTTACTAGAGTGTCCCTCCAGTGTACCATCAGTACATGCGTCACTGGACTAATCCACCAGTGATACTGGAGTGTCCAGTCAACCTCCAGATGGACTGAAATGAGTCATAATATTTTTAAATACTTGGTCATTGTGCGTGCCACGTAAGCAAACTTTTTAAAAATATTTATCTTATAATCCTACGTGGCATGTAAATTTTTAAAGAAATATGATATGAACTCTTCACCATCTAAACCAACTCCAATTTCTGCACCACTGACATTGGACTCCGATCCAGATGGTAAACCAGTGAACACCACTGTCTACAGAGGCATGGTTGGTTCACTAATGTATTTAACTGCCAGTGGACCAGATATTATGTTTTCAACATGTTTATGTGCCAGATATCAGTTTAATCCAAAGGAATCTCATATGCTTGTTGTAAAGCGCATACTGAAGTACCTTAAGGGTGTCCCCAGTTTGGGTCTTTGGTATCCCAAAGGCTCAGGCATGGATCTAATGGGTTATTCAGATTCAGATCATGCAGGTTGTAAGATAGACAGGAAATCCACTACTGGTGGATGTCATTTCCTTGGTGGCAAACTAGTCAGCTGGACCAGTAAGAAGCAAACTTCAGTTTCATTGTCCACTGCTGAAGCTGAATACGTGTCTGCAGCCAGTTGTTGTGCTCATATACTCTGGATGAAGAACCAGTTGCTTGATTATGGTATTAAGTACTCAAAGACCCCAATCTTTTGTGATAATAACAGTGCCATTGCTATCTCGAACAATCCAGTCATGCATTCCAAAACGAAGCACATTGATCTCAGGTATCATTTTATCCGTGATCATATTATGAAAAACAACATTGAACTCCATTTTATTCCCACTGACAAACAACTCGCTGACATTTTTACTAAACCTCTAGATGTCAAAACTTTTGAATATCTTGTTGGTGAGTTGGGAATGTTAAACCCTTAAATCTGGAAGCTTGGTATTGAACGCCATTATGTACTACTGAGGATCTTTGATTTAAAGATTTATAAATTTATGACTGCTGAGATATTGAACGCCGTTGTGTACTATCTTTGCATTAATAGATTTCTGGATCAACATTCCAGGGGGAAAGACTTGAAAGATATTTTTTCTCTTAAAAATGTTTTAAGTTCAGGGGGAATTTATTAATTTATTTTCTCACTGGACAAATTCTTCAGAAAATATTACTGGTACTTTGTAAATGTGTCCCTCTCACTGGTAATTGGACAGGTTGAAGTGCGTGTTTGAGGTGACTTTTGTCTCTTTGTAAATGTGTCCCTCTCATTTGTCTGTATTAGTTGACGTGCATGTTTGAGGTCACCGGTCTCTTTCAAATGGTTTTCACTGGTACTTTACTAGAGTGTCCCTCCAGTGTACCATCAGTACATGCGTCACTGGACTAATCCACCAGTGATACTGGAGTGTCCAGTCAACCTCCAGATGGACTGAAATGAGTCATAATATTTTTAAATACTTGGTCATTGTGCGTGCCACGTAAGCAAACTTTTTAAAAATATTTATCTTATAATCCTACGTGGCATATAAATTTTTAAAGAAATGATGGTATTTTTACCTTGGGAAAACAAAAAGTGCAACTTGTTACTGTTTGTGGGCTGTAAACCGTCACACATTTATGTGTGATGTGATGTAATTAATGCGGATCTCAGAACCCAATCAAAATTTTATTTGATAATTTCAAATTAAGTCCCTGATACGATGGTTAACCCCGAAAGTGTAAAATACAACAAGTCTAATAATCACTAGAATGGACTAGTATTACTTAAATATAAATGCAAGTATATAAATAAAGTAATACATGACTTAAAGCAATAAACAAGTAAAGTGGAACATTATGTATTTTTCAAGGTGTATTTTATTTATGATGTTAAATAAAATACAAGGTTGTGCGGAATCAAGATAATACAAATAAGTATGTATCCTAACAACCTATGAATTACAAATGATCTATATTTGTCAAATAACTCTTTCGGATCGAGATACTTAAAGTTGTGAAGTATCCCTGTTTAAGATCGAGAGTATTTAGATAAATTCACTCTAATGCTAAATGTATGCTTTAAAGTATTTTTCTCAAAGAAATGACTTTGTATTTATAGGCAACAAAATTCACTGTACAAATATGGTTGCATGCATTTAATGAACCGACAAGAACATTAAATGCATTGGTTAATGGTACAAGGATAAAGTCACATCAATATGACTTTATTCTTTTAACCAACCACCTTTACACACGTATAAACTTTGGTAAAGAACAAGTGGAATGTCCTTTGGAAAGTGTGTAAAGACAAAAGTCAATTACTCAATATCAGTGTTCAGACTTGTAAGGTCTAGAACACTGACAATCCTCCAGTGTACAGATCTGGTAAGACTTCTAGTGGACTCCACCATTTATCAGTCTTCTTTATTCAGACTTCAGTCTTTGACTTCAGTGAGAACGTCTTCAGTAGAGTAGATCTGGACTGGGTGAAGTCCAGTGAGCTAATCTGGAGAATACTCCAGATTTCCTATACAAGTATTTGCTCACTGGTCTTCCATTATTTCTGGACAAATCTTCAGAGGGACTCCAGATTCCAAGTCTGGAGTAGGTCCAGTAGAACACGTTTCTGGACAGATCTTCAGTTAGGCTCCAGTAGTTGAGTCTGGAGCGAGTCCAGTAAATCTGGACCTAACAGCTCTCCAGTGGTATGTCTATATGTCCCAAATTAGGGAATATCCTGAGCGCCCCCTGTGGTCCCACTAGTACCTGCTGCGCTCAAACTCGGGCCTGCCCAACCGGGCTGCTGCTGCTGATCAGGATGTGGACAGAAAAATCCATAAGTGGTGCTGGCCGGCATGAAAATGGGAGGAGGACTGAATGCCTGAGTGGGCGGTGGTGGAGGTGGAGACTCTGGTCTGATCCAATGGTTGATGTAGGGAGACCAGTACTCGTTTTGGAAGCCCAGGCGGTTCACTTGGCTCCACATCGTCCTCTGCCCATCCATCATCATATCCTGAGTATCCCTGAGCTCCCGCTGATTACCCAGGATCTCGTCAAGCTTGGTCCCCCAACCTGGAAAATCATAAGATGGATAAGGGTTAGGCTGCTGCTCCATCTAAGGTGGCAGCTCCACCCTCTGTCTCTGAGTCGGCGGCTCCTGCTCATCCTCCGTTTCATCCCCCAAATCAATCGCCGAAGTCATCAACTTTTCCTTCTTTAACTCTGTGGCATCAATGATAATGGTCGGCTCAATATCCGACACTCTCCTCCCCTCACTAGTGTTTGCCATACCCAACCTCTCCATGATCGAGGTCACGAAATGACCACATAAATATCTACGCTCCCGGTGCTTCTGCATGTGACGAGCAAGGATATAGGGAGCACAACCATATCGGGTGGGAGTGAAGTCTTGGAACTGCCTGAGTAACCACAAATCGTCGCTACACACTTTGTCATTCGCGTTGCCCCGATGGATGAAAGAGTATGTAATCAGTTTATGTAAAAGCCTCAACTTCTTGGACCGAATGTCCGACACTTTGCTCACCCCCGAGCTAAAAGAAGGCTTCCCCGAAATCCTATTCCAATATTCATGAAAACTAACCCCATCATCAAAATGGGAGATATCCAATATGCTATTCTCCAAAAACGAATGAACCAAACCATCATTAAACTCATTTTTCTCAAACATGCCACAAAGATAACCAAACTCGGGAATAGTGCAATGGCACTGCTTGCCACCTAATCGAAAGTGGATCACCCGATCCTCACTAATGTCCTCAACAGGTAGGAATCCCACTCTAAGAGATGAGTAGAATTCCTGGCACCATTCCAGTTTAGCCGGTTTATTCAGCTCAAAAACCCTCTTCCACATATCGATGTTTGCTACCCAATCAGTTTCCTCATCAGTATATTCTGTCCTAAACCTGTTTGTAAAGTCGTCATCCAGGAGTGCATCGCAAATTATCTGCCAGTCCATTGTACGAGCGGGAATCAACTCATAATCTTGGATTTCCGCTAACCTATTCAAAAACACTTGGCGTTCTGCCTTTGGGACATCCCTAAATTGCAGCCAAGGATGTGTGTGTGTTTTGAGTAACCTAAATGTTTTGCTAGCAGGAGCGGTTGGTGGAGTGTAGCTATCATCTACATAGTCAAATTGGTAGTTATTCGGCCACACCCATCCCTCGTATTTTTGTCCAACAGGTTGTTTCTGCAAAAACATTCAAAATGTGCTAAATAAGTCAGAGGAAACAAATGGAGGCACTCACGAAAGGCTAAGACAGACAAACGGCAAAAACAGGCAAACAGGGTAAAATCTCGCGACGCGAGGCCCCCCACTCGCGCCGCGATTCTGGGGTTTTTTTTTTGTTTTTTTTTTAGAAGAATCATTTGCTAAAGAGGTATTTGCTAGTAAATTAGATCAACATAGGAAATCTCTACAATTGTTTTAAATATTGTACCTTTGTTTTATTCCTTCTTGAGAATAACATTTGATCTTTAATCAATTGAGGCATTTAATCCTCGCATCTCTTAAGAACCTGCATTTAAGATATATCTTCCACGAAATATCTTATCCCTAATGTTAGTATCCCAATGTTCAACGATTAATGTTCCTTACGCGCTTTGATTTGACAGTGAACCTCCATTTTGTCGATTAAATTACCCCAATTGACTTATTTATACCCGAGATAATCTTTTGTTAGACATACATTCTCATGCCCAAAGAATATATTAAAATTATCTTCTCCTTTTCTATTAATATCTATAATAATTCAATGGAGGGCGAGTCATCATCTAGAAGTAGGGCACCTAAAAGACTTAGGGAGCGATCCATTTCAGTAAGTTTTTTTTTTTTTACTTTAACCATATATTTTAATTTCTTATTGGTTTCTAAACTTTTTCATTTTATTTTCATAGATCATCGAAAGATTGTCCGATGCCTACGAAGCAGAAATCATGTACAAAAATGAAACTATCAAAAGCGCTAATCGTCTTTTAAATTCAGTCATGGATACCAGAAATCAAACTTTAAAAGAAATGGCAAGTTTGAAGAAGGAACTGAGTGATACAAAGGCAGAAGTTAACAATTTGAAAAGCTTTTTAGGGTGGCTAAAAGTCAAATATCCTCAGATATTTGGGGGAAATGAAGCAGTTGAAGAAAGCAAGTTGGGGATCAATAGCAAACCAACTTCCCATAACCGCAATAATAGGAGGCCTATCCCTTAATTCTAGTTTTATTTTTTTATGATTCTGTTTCCTAAATTAAATTAAGACTTTTATTCCATACCTTTGTTCCTTGTAAATCCTTGGACAAGTCTTTTGTACTCAAATCTTCTTCGTATTTATTTCCTGTTCAAATGCATAAATCATTGCAAATGATAATTAATCAATCTAATTGTTAGTTTATTGGCCAATTCATTTGTCAATCGTTTGTATCTAATAGAGAGATTATCCCTATTCTTTTTTATGACCGTTTTTATCACTTGTGGTCATAACCAAATGAGTTGATTGCAAAATCAACAACCCTTTGAAAATTCCTAACCATGAGGGTCTACCCACAATCAAGAATTTTTTATGACGTGCGTCCCGGGAGAAATGAGGTGTTAATGTTAACCTCGGCGTTCGAGAAGGTGATCCCTTCAACCTAGGAATGAAGTTTTAGTTCAATGCACTGTAATCCGTTTGTAGGATTTAGACTTAGGAGAAACTGTTCTGATTCAGGATCTATACCTTGGATAACAGCTTGTGATCTTCATCCGTCAAGATCCTAAATGTTGATGATCCTGCATAAGAGCATCAAGACAAAATACAAGCTAATGGTTCATGTTAGCCCTTATGGCTAACACTACTCATTTGCTTATGTTAGTATCATAATAAACCTACTGACTTTTATTTCAAAAATTAGTTTTTTGCTAATATCCAATTTTTATTAGGAAGTATTTCATCCAATAAACCTTCATGTATTAATCTCCATAGTTCATATTTAAATGTTGCACACTCTTTAGTTTCGTGACCAAAAATACCATGAAAAACACACCATTTAGTTCTTTTAGTATAAAATTTTCTAGGTAATGTTTCTGGCCAATTAACCTTGTCCCCCAGACTTTTCATAATATTGAGAAGTCCACACATATCAGTGGTAAAATGATAATCAGAAAATTGTAAATATTTTTTTATCACTCTTACCTTTGTTGGCCATACCTGAATCCTTTTGGATCTTGTTAGATGATTTGATCTTCAAGAGATTCTTCTTGATCTTCAATGTTGATCCCTGTTTGCGCTCAAATCTTTGCATGTAGCTTTTCACCGACTCGTCTGATCCTTGAATCAGCTCTTCAGTTTCTGCTTCAGGGGTCGATTCATAGAATCGATCAAAATGCTTTTTCCATAACATAGCCAAATATGGATCTACTGAAGGTATTCCTTCAGTTTTTCCTTTCAGAGTTTGCTCGGCTAGGAATCTTGCATTTTCAGGAGGGTTTCTCAAGCGCTCTTTCACATAAGGATAATCGTAGACCAAGTCATAAGAAGAAGGATTTTGAGATTGCTCAGACATGATTTTATTAGGAAAAATTTTCCGTGAAACACAAAATATTTCTCTAGAACAAAAACTTTGTTTTTATGACACTGATCTTATTTGCAAAAAACACCTTTTTGCCCCACGGTGGGCGCCAAATTGTTTCGGTCAAAAATTACCTAAGATAATTTTATAAAGGATTTTAGACAACTCAAGAACCGAAGATTTGTAAGTGGGGTTTGGTGTTCAAGGATCTTCAATTAAAAGTAAAGTTTTCTTACCAATAACGATTAAAACTAAGAGTTTTAAGAAAGCCTTTGAGACGGAAATACTTTGAGTAATTAAGAAAACTGTTGAAGATAAAAGTAAAGCACTGTGAATTAAAGCTAGGATCTTAAAGAAAAACAGAAAAACACAACGACACCAGAATTTTGTTGACGAGGAAAAACCCTTGATCCAGTTAAGTGATCTTAGGTAAAAAACCCCGGGAGGATTCAATCGATCCTACCTGCTGTTCTTTTATTATTATTCTTGTTTGTGAATGATTACAATGAAATGAATGAATGAACGAATGAATAAGAAAACTATCAATAGCTAAGTAACTAATTTGTTGTTGTTGAGTGAGTGAATACTTGTATGATGATTGCTTGTGTGTGTAAAGTATGCGATCTCTGTGATGTGTGTGATGTGTCCCCCTCTGAACGAGATCTTCTTCTATTTATAGAGCTAGACGTTGAACCATATCTCCAAAATATCTGGGATCTTCCTGGACTTGCTCTTTACGCTGAAGAAGTGGCATAGATGACCGTTGAGTGTTATTCTTCACATGGTAAATCTGTTATCAATCCCAATTCTTGTGGTTGAAGTGGTAAACTATCCGTTGAAACACGTTTTCTTTATGTAAAACGCTTTTACTTCGATCCTGCATATAATATCTACTATACTAGACATATATTCGTTAGTAAAACCATAGATCCTGAAGATATCCAGATCCTGTTATATTAGGATAATAACATAACATAGTCTGAACTAATAAACTAACCGGGATCAAGGATCCTTTAAGACTACACATTATTAAGTGTTTATTACTGAAGGACTAAAGTGTAAATTCTATTCAGGATCCCAGTAGCAAAAATTCTACCCAAACAGTAAACACAAGAAGTTTGGTGAATGATACCCTTTTCTTTAGTAAAACTGTTCATCCTTTGATTGATGAATTCACTCCCATTGTCACTTCTAAATATCTTAATCCTTTTGTCAAATTGAGTTTGTAAGAGATTATAAAAGCTAACAATGTTTTCAAAGGTTTCTTCTTTTCCTTTTAATAAAAACACCCACACAGCTCTAGAATAATCATCTACAACAGTAAGGAAGTACTTATATCCTTCCCTACTTTGTATCTTATATGGTCCCAGAGGTCGAGATGGACAAGGTCTCCAACATTAGTGGTCTTGTGTTCACTTAAAGGGAAGGGTTCCCTTGTCTGTTTTGCCTTATGGCAAACTTCACAAGGAGAGCTAAGAGAAGTATTATCAAGTTTCAGTTGGTCTTTTAAGACAGTGAGCACTTGGTCTGCTGGGTGACCAAGTCTAGAATGCCAGATATGCTTAGAGATATTACAAGTAGATTTAGTATTAAAACAAACAGCATTGGTCTTACCAATTTCACATTCATCAAACAAATAAATACCATCACATTCATTACCAATCCCCACAGTTGTTCTTGTACTCAAGTCCTGAATATAACAATGATATTCATCAAAACCTATGAAGAATTTACTATCTCTAGCAAGATTATGTATAGACAGCAAACTAACACAGTATTCAGGAACCACAAGGACACTAAATAGAATTATGTTATGAGTTAACCTCAAGTCCCCAATCTTAATAACCTTGGCTTGTGTGCCATTAGGGTGACCCATAGTTAAGCCAAGGTTAGAGACATCAACAACATTAAACATGTTCTTGTCAGAATTGGTCATATGCTGAGTAGCACCAGAATCAGAAATCCATCCCTTGATTGTTTTGGGGGTAACTTTGGTGTGATTAGAACAGAAAAACTTCTCAAAGTTGGAATTAAAGAAAGAATTTGAATTAAAGAAAATACCTCCCATATTAGCTTGAAGAGATTTAGGCATTGAGTTTTCACCAAACATTTTTATCAAATGGTTTAATTGCTCAGTAGTAAAAGGCATGGATGAAGTGGGGTTTCCAGAGCTAGAACTGGAACCAGAATGAGGAAGAACAGAGTTTTGTGGCTCTGTAGATGCAACATGATTACTTGACAAGTTTCTACCAAAAGATTGATAAGAGTTTCTCTTGACAAACCCACCATTGGGTCTGTATGGATTAGCATAACCAGAAGGATAACCAACTACTTAATAACATCTGTCAACAGTATGCCCAAACTTGTTACACTTAGAACACTTAAGATTTAAATTAGGACCCCTTCTGGTTTCAAAAACTTTGTTTTCAGAATGCTTATTTTCAAAAGATTTTCTTCTATTATCAAAAGTCTTAGCAACAAAAGCAGAATTCTGGTTTTTCACTTGAGGTTCAACAGGAGTGCCCCTGTGTGATTCCTCTCTAGACAAGATGGCAAAAGCAGTTTTGACATTTGGAAGGGAATCCCTAGTTAGAATGTTGCTTCTGATGGGTAAGTAAACCTCATCTAAGCCCATAAGAAACTGCATGAGTTTCAGAAGTTGGTGATGTTCTTGTATGCCTTTAGCAGCATTACAAGTACAAGTAGGAAGTTTCACAAGAGAATCAAATTGTCTCCACAGAGCATTAAGTTTATGATAATAATCAGACAAAGAACTAAGAATCCAAGACATACCACAGAATTGCATCTTTCCCATTGTTTAGCACCAAACATTTTTATCAAATGGTTTAATTGCTCAGTAGTAAAAGGCATGGATGAAGTGGGGTTTCCAGAGCTAGAACTGGAACCAGAATGAGGAAGAACAGAGTTTTGTGGCTCTGTAGATGCAACATGATTACTTGACAAGTTTCTACCAAAAGATTGATAAGAGTTTCTCTTGACAAACCCACCATTGGGTCTGTATGGATTAGCATAACCAGAAGGATAACCAACTACTTAATAACATCTGTCAACAGTATGCCCAAACTTGTTACACTTAGAACACTTAAGATTTAAATTAGGACCCCTTCTGGTTTCAAAAACTTTGTTTTCAGAATGCTTATTTTCAAAAGATTTTCTTCTATTATCAAAAGTCTTAGCAACAAAAGCAGAATTCTGGTTTTTCACTTGAGGTTCAACAGGAGTGCCCCTGTGTGATTCCTCTCTAGACAAGATGGCAAAAGCAGTTTTGACATTTGGAAGGGAATCCCTAGTTAGAATGTTGCTTCTGATGGGTAAGTAAACCTCATCTAAGCCCATAAGAAACTGCATGAGTTTCAGAAGTTGGTGATGTTCTTGTATGCCTTTAGCAGCATTACAAGTACAAGTAGGAAGTTTCACAAGAGAATCAAATTGTCTCCACAGAGCATTAAGTTTATGATAATAATCAGACAAAGAACTTCCATTTTGAGATAAAGAGTTACTTTTGTGATGCAAATTAAAAGTTATTGACCCATCAACCTTATCATAGGTTTCCTTAAGTTCCTCCCATACAGCCATAGCATCTTTAGAAAAGATTTGACCCAAATAAACATCATCAGACAAAGAACTAAGAATCCAAGACAGTACCACAGAATTGCATCTTTCCCATTGTTTAGCAAACACATCATTATCAAATGGTTTTCCACAAGTTCCATTTATAAATCCCAATTTGTTTTTGGTTTCCAAAGCAAGTTCCATTGCACAAGCCCATATTTTATAATTTTCAGTGCCTTTAAGTTTCAGACTAATCAAAGGAGTACCAGAGGTGTCACTAGCATGCAGATACAGAGGGTCACCAAAGTCAAGTTTACTTATAAGAGTTCCAAAAATGTTAATATCATGTTCAAATTCATCATTATTAGGTCTCAAATTTTCATCCAGAATATCAGCCATTTTATCACAGATACCAAACAACAACAACAACAGACAAGAGCACAATAAAAGAAGACAGAAAACACAATCGTAAAGGGTAAAAAGAGCAGGGGCCAGATTCAAGGACACTTATAGTGCCTTGACAAGTATACTCTAATACCCTCTCTTCTACCAAGAAAAGTTAGAACAAGAGCAAATATGACAAGACAAAAAAACAGAGATGACAAATAAAGTTTAAAGCAAATAGACTAGAAGATTTAATCAAATTTCATAACAAACTTGATAACAACTCTAGATGTTTCAACAACAATTTCACAATAAACAGAGATAGCCATATAGAAGCATAAATAAGCAAATAAACCAGATAATCAAGATATACCAACAAACAAGGAACAGAAATATAGAGAGATCTCAACCTATAGGTCAAACCTCTTGATCTCAGAGCACTCCAAGACCAAGAAAAGGTTTGCTACCGAGAATAGTAGGAAAAAGAAGCTTACAGTGGGGTCGCCAACAGTAATTCCAATAACAATCAACGAGGGTCAAGAAATATACTCCAAGAATAATCAATCCCTTTTAACAAAGAATTGATTATAGAAGAAGGAGAGATAAGCAAGATGAATAAAATCAGTCACAGATCTAAGAAAATCGTGCTGATTAAGAAATCTTGCAATATAATGCTACTAGTGGCAAGATAAAGATTCTAAAAAGAATCCAACCCTACACACAAGCAGAAACAAGAGAAATAAGAACAAATAGATTTAGGGTTTTTAATTAAAAACATTATCAGATCTAAAATATAAAAAGAAAAAGGAGATATTTTGAATATGAAATCGATTTATATAATTAGTATAAAAATATAGATAAAGATTTGAGCATTGGCTCTGATACCATGTAGAAAAATATAGATTTATATATGTAATAGACACTCAACATAGCAGCGATTTGAACGAACTAGTCATAAGATTAAGATCAATGTTTAGTTACAGAATCAGAAAAGAGAATAAACGATTACATCGAAAAAATAGGGTTCATCAACAACGGTAACAAGGCTGCTAGTCAAGGTGCCGGAACAGTGCAAGGGGGTTTGGCTTATATAGCCAAACCCTATAAGAAGATACATATTCAGTCCCTATATTATTGAATGAATGTAAATTACACCTAAAATATAAAGATAATCAAAGTGTGCAGCTTCAGTCCTTCTAAAACATAAATATAGTCTTCCAAGTCCATTCTTGTAGAGCATGCTTGAAACCAGCCTCCTTCCTTGAACACATTGCTTCCTTAGAGAGTCTTGATCAACTAGAAACTGCACAAAACCAACCTTTATAAGTTATTAACAATGGATTTGATAATTCAACAACCATCGCTGCAGAAATTGTTTGATTAATCGATCCTTTAATCATTTGCTCATGTATCACGCTCCTCAGATTGATGCATTTGAAAGTTGCAAAACAAGAATTTTTTTTCTTTTTTATTTTGTATCCAATTAGGGTAACACCAAAAATTAATGTTAAAAAAAGGAGAATTCAATGTTAAAAAAAGTATTATAAGAAAAGAAAAACGAGCAACACCAATAATACGGGTGTAGTCTTTTTGTTATTGCACCAAATCTATACTGGTTATTTAATTATAAAAAAAAAGGGTAATGGTGGATGGCAACCCCCAGGCCATTGCACCCACTTGGGTGCCTACGCATTTTAAGCCCGCTGCAAGGCATGCGCACCGGTTCGTTTCCCACAAATGTCCACCCACACATGGAATCGGTCCGAAACAAGTTTCGAACCCGCGCCATTGCATTTAGTTAGGCACCTCCCACGTGGGGCCCTTTGTATAGGGAGCCGCTTGCCACTGGGCTATTCACCCAGTGGTTTGGTTATTTAATTATATTTGAGCCAAGCTCTGTGATCTGAAGTATACCTGCCTATTAATGTTCCAAAGTTGCAAATATTGTTGTTTGTGTAGTATATTTGTATGTACTTGGTAAATTATTGAATACGATCTACCAAAAAAAGGAGTACCCATTAGGAAATATATCTGCTATCTGCTATCTGCTTATATATTCAAGATATGTGAATTGTGAATTGTGAAATTTGTAATTTTTGGTGCTATTCTAAACCATACAAATGTAGGGGTGGGACTTATTGTATCAGCTTCTCTGATTTTGTTTTACTTCAGCACTTGATGTTCACCAAATTTCAGTCCATAGTATGGATAGTAGAAGTACGCTTTTGCAGATTAACCAAGGAGTAGTAAGCTCCGGTCGGCCCTTTTGCTAGCAATGACCGATGGTTACCTTTCTCAACCACCTTCCCTTTCTCCAAAACTGCGATAGTGTCACAATTTTGTATTGTACTTAACCGGTGTGCCACCACCACGCTGGTCCGCCCTACCATTATTCTCTCGAGAGCTTCCTGCACTATATTCTCAGACTGGCTATCAAGTGCACTAGTTGCTTCGTCAAGTAACAAAATTGTTGGATTTCTGAGTATAGCACGGGATATGGCAATGCGTTGTTTTTGTCCTCCGGAAAGTTGTACTCCTCGATCACCACACCAAGTATCATACCCGTCTTTTAAACCTGATATATAATCATGAGCATTGGCTGCTTTGGCAGCCTCTATGATCTCTGATTCACTAACTTCTTCCGAAGCACCATAAATTATGTTTTCACGTATAGTACCACAGAATAATGAGGGCTCTTGGCTCACGAGTGCGATATATTTCCTTAGAGTTCTTAAGTGGTAAGACCTTACATCCCTTCCATCAACTTCAACGACGCCCTTCATCGGGTCATAAAAACGCTCGATTAACCCAATTATGGTTGACTTCCCGGACCCACTTTGTCCGACCAATGCAGTTGATTTCCCCGCTTCAATATTGATGGAGAATCCTTTAAAGATCCAGATGTCAGGTCGAGCCGGGTAGGCAAAGTCAATATCGCGCATCTCTATATGGCCTGTAACGATCTCTGGCTTGTTACCATTAGGGTCCTCGGGATCTGTCAAGGTGTAACGGTCCAATACTGCAAACACAGACTGCACTGCATCAGACCCTTTGGCCAGATCATTTGTCGTGGTTCCAGCCTCCGCAATTACCCTGCCAGTGCTTGCCAAGATTAAAAATATCTGGAAAAATGCTTTTGCCACAAGATGACCACCGATGATCAATTTACCACCATACCAAAAGGCTAGAGCCCAAGCAAAAGATGTAAGGCATTGAGAAAAACCGAGTCCAAATCCTGCATACCAAGATTGCTGGATGCTTTCACGCATTGGCTCTTTTTGGGTCTCTCTGAGCATTTTGAGGATTCGTATTTGGGACGAAAAAGCAGTGACAATATATAGGTTTGAGACAGCTTCCGCGGCGAGCTTGCTGCTTTCATTTTGTGACTTCATTGCCTTTTGTGACATGTTTTTTAACAATACTTTTTTATAATAGAAGCATATGATTATTAGTGGCTGAACCAGAATCATAACCAAAGCCAATCTCCATGTGATCACCAACCCCATTGTAAAGGCAACTGTCACAGCAGAGGATACTTGAACTAGAAGACAGCATCGATCACCTACTAAAGATCGCACCTGCAAATTCGTAGTTGACATTCTCTGTTAACACTTAATTTAAAGAAAAATGATAACAAGAATCTTTTTGCCTTTTTACTAAACACATTTTTTCTTAGTAATGGAAAAACATTAACTCCTAGTAAGTGCGAAAAGCATAAATTCATTAAATTTCATACCACATTGGCATCTGTAGCGAGCCTTGAACAAATGGCTCCACTTGAATTTTCATCCTGGTCGAACCACCCAATTTCAAAGGTGAGTATCTTTGATAGCATCCTTTCTCGAACCCTCTTAGTCAAGTACTCACCCATGGCTGCAAAATTGTAATGTTGAATGATGTTGATCACAAGCGAGAAAACTGACAAAGAAAAGAAAAACAATGCATAAATCATTGTTTTGTGCTTGATCTTATCGTGATCCGCCATGAAATATACGGATATCATTGACCCCATTGACAAAGCATAAAGTGGTTGAACTGCACCGAAGAGAATAGCACCCACACTCCCAACGAGTGCTTGCTTCCATTCAGGACTGTTCATTGCTAAAAGTCTTTTGAAGGTAGGTAGCGGAAGTTCTTGGTTGGCCCGCAAGGCATTGTTTTCTTCACTCTGGTTGGGTGAGTTTGTAGAGTTTGATCTGCTCACCGGCGGTTGATGATGGCTGCTTTTCTTATGGACATCATGTGTGGAGAGCACCAATGGAGATCCATGTGAAGCTCCTTCGTTTTGCTTGGTTTCTTTGGATTGAATGAGTGACCTGTAGAAACCGTTTTCAAGTTGAATGAGTTCGTTATGGGAGCCAGACTCGACCAACTTACCATTTTGTACCACTGATATCACATCTGCATTTCTAATTGTGGAAAGGCGATGAGCTATGACTATGGTGGTTTGACCAATGGCTGCAATATCAAGGGCCTCCTGTACCACTCGTTCAGATTCAGAGTCGAGTGCACTTGTTGCCTCGTCCAAGAGAAGGATACGAGGTGACCTGATTATTGCACGGGCAATTGCAATTCTTTGCTTTTGTCCACCAGACATTTGAACTCCTCTTTCACCAACCTATTATTCACAACAAACTTTAGACAAACCAAAAATAATCACCTAAGTACTATGTAAAATAATACTAAAATATATCTGGAACTTGATCGATTTATGAGTTTCTGTAAAGCACATGTTATAGAGAAAAAGAACCTGGGTTTCATAAGCTTGAGGCAAATGAGAGATGAAGTTATGAGCATTTGATGCTCTTGCGGCTTCAATGACTTCTTCCATAGTTGCATCTTCCTTGCCAAAAAGAATGTTCTCTTTTATCGTGGTCCCGAATAGAGTAGGCTCTTGGCTCACCAAACCCATTTGCGATCTCAGCCATTTCAGTTGAAGCTTATCAATCCTCACTCCATCTACACAAATCTCTCCTCCTTGAGGATCATAGAACCTCAGCAACAATGCAATCGTCGTTGATTTACCAGACCCGCTCCCACCCACCAACGCCACCGTCTTTCCTGCTGGAACTTTTAAGCTGAAGTCTTTAAATATCCATGATTCTGGTCTTGATGGATACACAAATTTTATGTTTTTGAACTCAACTTCTCCAAACACTTCTTCTAATATATCCCCTTCCAAGTTATCTGAATCGATCTTCGGAACACTTTCAATCACTTCCCTTATACGATCACTGGCAGCCATTGCCTCTGAAAAGTATTTTAAGCTCGACAACCCAGAACCCAATGCTCTACGGTTATCAGAGTTTATAAGCAATTAAAATTTATCATTAAGCAGGGGTGTGATATGGTTGAGCAATGTAAATAAACTCTGAACTCCATGAAAATCTTAGCAAATGAAATACTGAACAATGTGTAAATACTTTCTACAAAATCTAGTACTTTACAACCTTAAGCATATATATATGCACCATAATGCATGTAAATTGTTAGCCGAAAAGAAAGAACAAAACCAAACTTACATTCCTCCAATGTTGAGGGCAGCTCCAACATTAAACACGGTTCCGCCGCTAGCTCCATGGTACATCACCAATCTACTACCGTACCAACACATGAAAGACCAAGCAGCAAAAACGACGCCACCATTGCTGCCGATCGCCAATCCTTTAGCCAAACCCTGCTTTATACCTAACTTCGTTGTGCCTTGCAGAGCAGCAGAATACTCTCTGATGGTCTTACTTTCACCAACAAACGAATAAACGGTCCTGACATTAGAAAGAGCTTGCTCCACCACAACACCAGCCTTATTATACTCCTCCCTGATTTGTCTTGATAAGCTCATCAAAACTCTTCCATAAATCAGACCAGGTATTACTAAAAGTAAGATAAATGGAAGCCCAACTATTGCTAGTTTCCATAGCAACATAAATGACACAAAATACGCCCCGCCAAAAGTTGCCACGTTCATCACAAACACCGGCAGCTGCATTTTTGTTTCCAAATAAAACTACACTTACAATCACTCAGAACAATTCCATGGATTTATTTTTTAACATTGTCTATTATATTCAAGCAGCATTTCAAATTTCCCAACTCTTCAAATAAATACTAATAGCTCATAATGACAAAAAGTCCGTCAAATTATATATTTTACAAAAAAATTTATTCAGTCCACCTTTTGAAAATTTTTAAAATAATCATAGTCTTAGAATTTTATTAACTTATCATATGTCTAATTCCTTGTTGATCGATAATGGTATTCATTTCTTATTTTTATCTAAAATCATAGTGAGAGCCCTAAACAATAGACGATGTGTACATGTACCACCAAGGCATTGACTACACTTCATATATACAATCCCCCCTCCGATATAAAAGAAAGAAAGAAACTGCACAGTGCCGCCTTCTGCGGGTTTTGAACCCCCCTCCTATATACATATCATAAATTCAGGAAAAACCTGATAGCTGACATACCTTTTCACTAATGAATTCTTGAATGATGAGACTATCACTCGAAACAGTAGTAACGATTTCAGCTGTGCTTGTAACATTCAAGTCAAAATATGCCACTTCTTGTCTTAAAATTGCTTTCAAATAAGTTTCCCTCAATCGTGATGTTTGTCTCTCTGCAGTTCTTGTCCAGCAATATCCCTCTGCATCAAAACTTATCATATAATTAATTAGGATCCTTTTCCACTTCATGCAACAACCAAAATAGAGGAAGAATACTTGCCGATAAAACATGCAACCAATTTCCCAATGCCCAGGTAACACAAATTTGTTGCATTCTGTAAATATAGGACATTAATTAAAACTCATAATTGATACATTGCCTAGCTAGCATTTCCCTTACAAAAAAAAAATTTAAAGCTACAAATTAATAGTAGCGATCATCTCCTTACAAAAAAAAAAATTTAAGTGCGAAGTGACCTTTTTGGAAATCAACTTAAAGATGTGAATAATTAATGATCAATGGAAAGAGATTGACGTCTGGATTTCCTTTGTTATAATAATGTTCATTTATCTTGACATAATGTGTTATATATCATCATATTTTTAGAAGTTGAGCTCTAGTCGTGTGAGTATGTGAAATATTATTGCCGAAATTTCAGACCAGATTTATATATCTAAACTATATGAACAGTAGTATCTGTTAACCCCCTTATAATCTCTTAAAAGACAAACAATATTACTCGTATATTTATCAACCTGGTTAATTTTGTGAATGAAAACATCGGGGGATGATAACTTAGAAAAGCCCCCAACGCTATTCATGACTTTTGAGGCGACAAACACCATCAATGGAGTCCCAAGTAGTCCATCGCCGATGGCACCGAAAACTCCGAAACCCATGAGAAACATATCGGCAATGTCTGCATGCATGAAAAGCGACCTTAATGATCCATTGCTGCTGCCTTTCTTCTCCATGCTTGTACGTCTTGTTGGTACTAGTAATAGTTAACGGAAGAAAAGACGAAGAAATTCGGAGTTTTCAAGGTGGCCAAAAAGAGCAAGTTATGTATGACAAGTAAGTAAGTGGAATTAAAATTGTCGGTGTATTTATACAAGTGTCATATGTATTTAGGATACTCAAATAACTTTCCACGTGGAAGAAACCTATGATGAGGTTTGACTTTTTTTCTTTTTTTGCCTTTTAGAATGACGAATAGACAGAGGTTTGACTTAATTCCATTCTGAGAAAGTGAGAAGTATATGTATTGCAGTATTAAGTTTTCCTTTCCACTTTTTTGAACAGTATATATACATCACCGTGGTAGGTCGTAAGGATAAAGACTGAGACTCTTTATATCACAAACTCTTTCATGCACCGTCAAAATATGAATTAAACCTATAGAAGACGACGACATTAAATGTTACTTTATCTTACTTTACCGTTCAGTATTATGCTAAACTTTTAGAAATTAATAATGTTGAGTTTACAAAGTACTCCCTCCGTCCCATCAAAAGTGTCCTAGTTTGAATTTTCAAAGTCTTTTTTTATAAACTTTAACCTCAAATATATTTTTTTTGTTATATAAAATTTGATAAAAGTTATACCAATGAAAACACGTCTAAAACACAATCACTTCATATAACTTTCATCAACTATTATCTAACGTAAACAAAATCATTTAAGGTCAAAGTTAGAAAAGTTAGACTTTGAAAATTCAAAATGTGACACTTTTAATGGGACGGATGGAGTATTACTATTTTTTGTTACGAGCATGGTACCCGCGCAATGCGGCGGCGATGACATTAGTTGCGATGTGGTGACGTCGACGGATGGTGATGGCATCGTCGTCAAGTGGTGTAGGAAATTGATACAAAGATATTTGAAATTAGGGATAGTGAATATATATCTTTTAAAAGATTATAGAATGATTGTATAAGTTAATTAATTAAGGGTAAAATGGTAATTTCGCATGTCCTAAATTCTAAACTTTTTAACATATGAGTATAATTTTTATATAGTAATATAGATATATAATAATTTTTTCTTTTTCTTTTAATTAATATCCTCTTTTATTTTTCTCTCATTTCAGACCCTTTTTATCAATTGGAAAAAAAAAAAGTGGGTAAAAAAAACATGTTTATTACTTATCATTTATTACTCCTCTATCAAGGGCCCGCCTTGAAAATTGATATTCCCTTGAGGTACCTCAAATGCTCAAAGGCTCAAATTACTTCTACAATCCAATCATTAGGCTACCCACATCAAGGATGTTTGTAAGAATTGAAGGGTGAGGTAATATGAAAGTTATGAATTACTTTCCGATCAAAACATTGACTTATTGACTAATTTGACTAAATCACTATTTAAATATTTTATAATTATATAAACATATAATTTAAATAACAATTAAAACTTCCTTCCAAAGCTGACTTGACGAGGGTCAAACTCTGCTTTGATCCACCACCGGTATCCCATATAGAAGTAGAAGGAGAGGTTTGTTCCCTGTCTTGATTCCGTATAGAGCCATAGGCCCCGTACGATTCATTTCAAGAACTAAACCCTCTCCGGATAAGGGAACAAAAAGAGCGCTTCTGCCCCTTATCCTTTTTCTACTCCTAAACAGGCTTATGATACCGTATGGAGCCATCTTCTTCGCCCGACATGCGCAAGATCCAAGATCGCTGTCTTGAATCCCCTAGGGGTCTTTCTCCCCACGGTAGGCCCACCGTAAACCTACGCGCGCTAAGGTAGTATGGAAGCTACTCCATCTTTCCTCAACAACACCCGCCTTCTTGTACTTAGAGCTTGTTTCCTCCCTTCTTTGCTTTACTTAGAAATGCTTTTTTCTTTTTGTGAGAGAAAAGAAGCCATGAAGCAGGGAACAAATTTAAGATTTTAAAATAAGGGAACCGATCTCAAAGCTTTCACAATATTGCCTACTCCTTCTCAGAATCGAACTGGACAAGGATGGGGAAGCTACGCAAAGATAAATTGACAACTAAGCTAAAACAATCAACTAACAATGTCATCTAAGTCTAAAATTATCCTTTTTTAGTTATATAGAAATTATAATAGCATTAATTTTCTAATTTCTGATATATTTATATTTTATTGATTAAAAAAGTCAAATGGATATTTTTTTTTATAGTTGGCATAGAATTTGTTTAACATGATCTACATGCATTCATGGTAGTAAACTACCAAATCAAATGCTTAGAATATATTATTTTTCAACTATACTTAGTTTTGGAGAGTTTAGAATATGTTGTTTCAATCGAGTCTAGAATATGTTGTCTCAATCGAGTCAACGCTAACAAGCCCCCTCACCTTATACCTAGTAGGAGGAAAACCCCTTAATAATCCGCTCAAAAACATGACAATATATCTGGATAAACCTTGCACTCTAAAGGCGCGTTTGATTCACATAATATTATATAAGGATTGGGATCTGTCAACGAAATTAGATTATGAAGAAATGAAATTTGATAGAATGTTTTTTTGTTTTCTGAAAATTCAAGAGGGGAATGAATGAAATTCCATCTAGTAACCCCAATGAATGAAGATTCTATCAAATGAAGAAATATTTACATTCAAATGGAATGAAATTCCATCATCTTTTGACAACCAAACGTACTACGAAATGAAATTCAATTTCAATTCCATCTGATTCCATCAAAATCTATGAACCAAACGCGACATAAAAGTTGAACTCGAGTCTTCTCAAATCTAAGCACTCATAGAGAGACTTCTTTATCATTAAACTATTAACCCAATAGTTACTACTAAAAATATGTAACCTTTTGGCAATGTGATATAATTTTCTATATAGCTTTATAGTTTATAGATAAACATATTTTTCCTTGCTATGAATTCAACAACAAAGTTGTCGATATCTCATCAATTTCTCAAGATTTCATGCAATGTTTAACTTTATACGACATATAGCTGAAGTTATAACTTACCATGATAAAATGATATGAGATGGAAGTGAAAACGGAAAAATGACATGTGTAGAGATAAACAAATGCAGACAATCACATGTATTATGAAAACTACGTGCCAAATATACAAAATGGGCCTTCTAAGGTTAAAAAGACTACTATATTATATTAGTATACGTATAAGGATATCATTCGTATCGTGACATATTTTAACCATGGGTACAACTATCATCTCTATCACACACCGTAAATTTAATATATACATTTAATAAACTTAGGGATAAAATAAAATAAAATTTATTTAACAAATCTACATTAGGGATTACTTTCATCAAAACATTCGCTAAATCTTTTTCGAATCTTGCCAGAGTCAGAATTGAATTTAAGTGGTTGAATTACCTTGACACTATCCCTGCTGGGGTTATGTGGGTACCAATTCAGAACATTCACTAAATCTTTATATCTTCTCAAAGTACTTAAAAACTATACTATACGATACATTGAAATTGAAAAAAATACAATAAATTAACAAAGCATATATTTGTAAGAAAAATATTAAAATAAAGCCATTAAGACTGCATTTAACATGCTCATCTTAAATTTTATAGTAAATATATAATAATTATTTACTTTATTTTTTTTTTATTATCAGGAATATGTTTTTATCATTATCGAACTATCTATCACCAACAAATTGTACGTACAAGGCTACACTTTATTTTTCCAAGCTCAACATTTTCAGTAACTAGGCACGTTCACACCCATATTCCCCTTCCTCATTATTAACATGACATATTATATCAAATATTCGGGCTATAATTTGATTAATTCCCTGCACATATCTTATTCCCTGGTACAATTTGCAAATACGATTTACTCACTTACGCATTTCAGCAATCGCCTTGGATACATTTCAGCTAAACACCTTGTACGCATTTCGTCGAACACCTGGTATGTATGTGTTTTATGAAGCACTAGTTTGGAATCATATTGTACGTACTAAAATCAAATGAATTGATAGATAAGCTTTATGATTTGGGAAGTTGAAGATGGAGGCGTTTGAGGAAAATAAAATAAAATAAATTTAATTAAGGCTTTTGACGGAAGTTTGTTTCGTAAATATGAGAGCCTGGCATGTGGATAGGTTTTTTAAGTTTTGGATTCTCTCTTTTAGTAGGATAGGAGAATAGTTATATGTAGATAAGAATTAGGCCAGTTTTCATGTCTGTTTCTGAAAACATTGCAAAAATTTTTAGGAACTTAAAAGCTACAAAGTCATCGGTGATTCTCGTATAAGGCCGCATGTAGACAGGCGGATATTAGCAGACGATATATTTGGCTTTGATTGGAAAATAAGAAATATTGGTGACCGAGGAGCCGGGCTAGCTGTTCTCTTAGTTGTCAGGCCAAAAGCTCACCCCTTGCGATTGCAGCCAGGTTTGCATTTTCTGTGATTTATTTTGCCCAATGTTTATCAAAGCAGCTTGTGCATATAGGAATTCTTAACATCACCCACTACCAACTATATATATATATATATATATACATACATATATATACATATCTTCTCTTTCCTATAAGGACGTTCCTTAGGTTAACTTATAATTTTGTTCAATAAGCCTTTAGTGCATATACCCATATGTGAATTGTTGCTTAAATGTGTGTTTAATAGAAGAGCTTTTGATGGTTGCAAAGCTAAAGAAAAGTACATATTAACTTTGTTTTACTTCAAACACTCGTGCTATACGAAATTAGAACTTGATGTTCTCAACCATATATTGATTAGTAGTCTATACTGTGATTGGTAGAATCAGGCTTTTGAAGATTAACCAAGGAGTAGTAAGCTCCAGTTGGTCCTTTCGCTAGCAACGAACCATGGTTTCCAATCTCGACCACCTTTCCTTTTTCCAAAACTGCAATGGTGTCACAACTTTGAATGGTACTTAACCGATGTGCGACCACCACACTAGTCCGCCCCACCAGCATTCTCTCGAGTGCGTCTTGCACCAATTTCTCTGATTGACTATCTAGTGCACTAGTCGCTTCGTCAAGTAGTAAAACTGTCGGATTTTTTAGGATTGCCCGGGCTATAGCGATACGTTGTTTTTGACCCCCAGAGAGCTGTACACCACGTTCACCGCACCATGTATCAAACCCATCTTTTAAAACCGTTATAAAATCATGAGCGTTAGCTGCTTTTGCAGCCTCAACAATCTCTGATTCACTAACTTTCTCGGAAGCCCCATATATGATGTTTTCACGTATACTACCAGCGAATAACGTCGGTTCTTGACTCACAAGTGCAATAAATTTCCTTAAAGTTCTTAAATGGTACAATCTTATATCCCTTCCATCAACTTTGACAACCCCTTTCATGGGGTCATAAAAACGCTCAATTAATCCAATTACGGTTGATTTCCCGGATCCACTCTGTCCAACCAACGCCGCTGATTTGCCAGCTTCAATATTGATGGAAAATCCATTAAAGATCCTGATGTCAGGCCGAGCAGGGTATGCAAAGTCAACATCACACATCTCTACATGGCCTGTAACAAAGTCAGGCTTCTTACCATCAAGATCTTCGGGATCTATCAACGTGTAACGGTCGAGTACTGCAAACACTGACTTCACAGCATCAGATCCTTTGGCCAGATCATTTGTCATTGTTCCAGCTTCCGCGATTACTCTTCCCGTGTTTACTAAAATCATAAATGTCTGGAAAAATGCATTAGCCCCAAGATGACCATCACTTGTCAGTTTCCCACCATACCAATAGCCTAGAGCCCAAGTACAACCCATAAGGCTTTGAGAAAAACCGAGCCCTAGTCCAGCATACCAAGCTTGTCTGATGTTTTCACGCATTGGCGCCTTTTGGGTCTCTTTAAGCATTTTGAGGATTCGTGTTTGAGAGGAAAAGGAAGTGATAGTTCGCAGATTTGAAACAGCTTCTGCTGCGAGCTTACTGCTTTCATCTTGTGATTTCATGGCTTTTTGTGACATGTTCTTTAACAGAACGTGTCTGCAATAAAAGCATATGATTATAAGTGGCTGAATCGTTATCAGAACCAATGCAAATCTCCACGCAATCACCAACCCCATTGTGCAGGCAACCGTCATTGCAGAGAATGTTTGAATTAGAAGTGAGCATCGATCACCCACCAAAGATCGCACCTGCAAACTCATTTTGACTGATTATTTAATCAATAATTCTTTCATTGTTACTCTTAAGAAAAATGACGTTCTTAGAATACTCCAAGAAAGAATCGTTTTACACATACTTGGAAATGGAAATGCAAATATAACCTTGATACTAAAAGTGTTAAACCATACCAAATTGGCATCAGTAGCGAGCCTTGAACAGATGGCTCCGCTTGATTTTTCATCCCCATCAAACCACCCAATTTCAAAGGTGAGTATGTTCGACAACATCTTTTCTCGGACTCTCTTTGTCAAGTACTCACCCATGGCTGCAAAGTTGTAATGCTGTATGATGTTAATTAAAACCGAGAAAACTCCCAGTCCTGCGAAGCACAGTGTGTAAATCATTGTTTTCCTCTTTATTTCATCATGATCTGCCAAGAAATAGACTGATATCATCGATCCAATTGCGAAAGAGAAAACTGGTTGAACTGCACCACATAGAATTGCTCCCACACTCCCAAGTAGTGCATGCTTCCATTCAGAAAGGTTCGTTGCTAAAAGCCTCTTAAAGGATGGCACTGCAAATTCTTTGTCTACCTGTAAGGTAACGATTTCCCCTCCCCTGCGGTTTGCTGATGTTGCAGAGCTAGACCGACTCACTATTGACTGCCGACGGCTGCTTGTGTTGTGGACATCAAATGTTGAAGAGATCAATGGAGGTGTTGGTGGGTTTAGATTCGGAGGTTCAACATTTTGTTTGGTTTCTTGAAGGTGAACGAGTGATGTGTAAAACCCGTCTTCTAGTTTAATAAGGTCATTATGGGAGCCAGACTCGACAACCTGACCATTCTGGACTACCATTATCAAATCTGCATTTCTAATAGTGGAAAGGCGGTGAGCTATGAGGATGGTGGTTCGGCCAATGGCCACACGATCAAGTGCTTCTTGAACAACACGCTCTGATTCCGAGTCAAGTGCACTTGTTGCCTCATCCAAGAGAAGGATGCGAGGTGATTTGATTATTGCCCGGGCAATTGCAATTCTTTGCTTTTGCCCACCCGACATTTGAACTCCTCTTTCACCAACCTAAATATAAACAGCAAATTTAACCATAAATTGCCAAAATAGTTTACAATTTTTTAGTCTATTCATATAAAACATTAAATATTGTGTTATGTCTCAAGGTATGCAGACACCCCATGTTTTTCTTTTGATTACTTGTTCATTAAGGGATCTTTCACCCTCAGAATCCAGAGATGCCATCTTAAAATGATTATAATAGAGATTAACTTTGTACTTTTTTATATATTATTGATATTTTACTACCAATGCTGATACTCTGATAATGAAATAGGAAAGGAACCTGGGTGTTATAAGCCTGGGGTAACTGAGAGATGAAGTTATGAGCATTTGAAACTTTTGCGGCTTCAATAACTTCTTCCGTAGTTGCATCTTCCTTGCCAAAAAGTATGTTCTCTTTTATGGTAGTCGCGAATAGAGCAGGCTCTTGACTTACCAAACCCATTTGCGATCTTAACCATTTTATTTGAAGCTTATCAATCCTCACTCCATCTACAAAGATCTCTCCATCTTGAGGATCATAAAACCTTTGCAGCAACGCAATCACTGTTGATTTGCCATATCCACTTCCACCTACCAACGCAACAGTCATTCCCGCTGGAACCCTTAAGTTAAAGTTCTTGAATATCACTGATTCTGGCCTTGATGGGTATGCAAACTTTACATTTTTGAATTGGACTTCACCGGATACTTCCTGTAAAATCAGCCCTTCCATGCTGTCTGAATCAATATCTGGAACTCTTTTGATCACTTCACTTATACGTTCGCTAGCAGCCATCGCATCTGATAAGTACTTCGCAGTGGATAATCCAGACCCGAATGATCTGCCATTATCAAAGTTACATGTCGTTAGAGAAGGACAAGACAATGATGAAGAGGTATCAACTCAACAAAACAAAAAACCACAACACACTTATCATTTCACAAGGAAAAAAATGCAACTGTAAATATTTTCCCATTTTCTGTAATGTTTAGTAATACAAATCCTTCATTTATCCAAATCTACCTCCCCAAATTGGGGATTATGCAGACAACCAAGCAAACAAAAAACTCACATTCCACCAATGGCAATTGCAGCTCCAACATTCTACACTGTGCCTCCTCTAGCTCCATGGTACATCACCAATCTACTACCGTACCAACACAAGAAAGCCCAGACAGCATACACAACACCATTACTACCCATTACAAGTCCTTTAGCCAAGCCCTGCTTTAAACCTAGCTTGACTGGCCCCTGCAGAGCAGCAGAGTAGTCTCCGATGGTCTTACTTTCACCCACAAAAGAATAAACCGTCCTTACTGAAGAAATCGCCTGCTCTGCCACTGCATCGGCCTTATTATACTCTTCCCTGATCTTTCTTGATAAGCTCATTAAAACCCTTCCGTATATCAGACCAGGTATAACTATAAGTAAAATAAATGGAACTCCAACAATAGCTAGCCTCCATAACAATATAAATGCAACAACAATGGCCGCAATGAAAGTGGTTACGTTCATCACAAACGCCGGTACCTGCATTTGTTTTCAAACAGGAGTCAACCCATTGTTTGAGTTACCAAAAACATAGAAAACTCATGGACATACCTTTTCGCTTAGGACTTCTTGAATGATGAGACTATCACTTGAAACACTAGTTATAATATCAGCTGTGCTTGTAACATTAAGGTCAAAATAGGCTACTTCTTGCCTTAAAACCGCTTTCAAATAAGTTGATCTCAGTCTTGATGCCTGTCTCTCTGCTGTTCTTGACCAGCAATACCCCTCTTCAACAAACATATATAGTTTGTCATATTTGTCATTCTTATCTAAAACATTGACATAAAATATATAAAACTTGATAAAAAACCTACCAAAAAAACAAACAACAAAATTTGCAATTGCCAGGTAGCACAGATTTACAGCATTCTGTAAACAAGAAATAAAAACCCAGTTAGTTTTGTTGACAATAGTCAATATACACTGTATGTGTCTATATCTACATGCATAATACATAAGTATATGTATCCTAATATATGCTCCATATATATCAACCTTATTAATTTTGTCAATGAAGACATCATTCGTAGATAAGGACGATGCGTCTCCAATGCTGTTCATGATGTTATTAGTGAAAATTAACATCGCCGGCATCCCAATTCCTTCGCCGATGGCACCAACTAGTCCAAGAACCATCAGAAGCATGTCGGCACGGTCTGCATGCATGAAGAGTGAGCTGAATGATCCATTGCTGATCTTCTTGCTTGTTTCTGTGATTTGTTGATTCATATTAGTAACAGGTAAAATCTGAATTTTTAGCAAATGGGAGTTATATTAGTAGGAACATGCTATAGTCTTGCAAAATATATTTAGAAATTCGCATGTGGAGGTTTTATAATTGCTGATTACTGCAATATGCTTAGGTGTCATTATTATAATTAAGTACAATGTTAATAAATAATCACTTCACCTAGCTCGTCAGCCCAGAAATTGTTAGCTAAGTTGTCTCCATCTCATACTACGACTTTTATTCTTTTATTATATCTATATCTATAAATATATCTATATACTGTATTAACTAAAAGAGTAATACCAAAAATAATATGTGTACAAATATAGCAAAATAGAAAACCCAAACACAATATATATGGCATCTAACTTGATTTGTCCTTGCTTAGGTCATACGAATATAATCTGATTGAAGTTATAGCACAACAAAACATGTATGTACAATCTTAAGATTACATAACCTCACTTTTTTATAATCTTCTCCTTTTAATCCCTTCTTCTTACCCAGGAATGTTCAAAATAGTTGAGTGAGCAAGGAACTTCCACCATTTCCCCTCCGTCTTACCTCAAGGTACCTCTTTTATACCTCTGCTTTCCTTCCCCTTAAAAAAAATAAGAAATAGACCCAAAAAAAAAGAAAAAAAAAGAAAAGAAAAAGAACACTACTGATAATGAGTATGACAATAATCATGACCCAAATCAAAGTAAATACATGGAAATCACATTACAACAGAAGACGAACAACAACCCCAGTTTCCACACAAGTTAACAAAAAACACACAAATATAGTAGCAGCGCCATTTGAATCAAACATAGAATAAAGAATATAGTAGGTAGGCGGATATTAGCGGAGGATATATAATGGCCAAAGTTATTCGACTTATTGTCTATGACCGGAAAATGATAAATATTGGTGACCGAAAAACCGGTCTAATTCATTGGGTTTCTTCTAATAGCAGGCCAAAAGCTCACCCCTAACGATTGCAACCAGGTTTGCATTTATTGTGTCTATTTTGCCCAATATTATGTTTATTCGTCAGAGGAGCTTGTGCATATAGGAATTTTCATATATATTATATTTCTTTCTTCTAAGGATGTTGCTTAGGTTAACTTATACGAGTATAATTTTTTTCAATAGTCTTTAATGGGGCATGTTCATATGTGAATTGTTGCTTAAATGAACTACTATTGTAGTAATGTGTTTAATGGAAGAGCTTTTGATGGTTGCAAAGCTACAGAAAAGTAAATTTTAACTTTGTTTAATATGAAAGTAGAACTTGATGTTCTTTAACCATATATTAGTAGTCTATACTATGATTGGTAGAATCAGGCTTTTGAAGATTAACCAAGGAGTAGTAAGTTCCAGTTGGTCCTTTCGCTAGCAACGAACCATGGTTTCCAATCTCGGCCACCTTTCCGTTTTCCAAAACTGCAATGGTGTCACAACTTTGTATGGTACTTAACCGATGTGCGACCACCACACTAGTCCGCCCCACCATCATTCTGTCGAGTGCGTCTTGCACCATTTTCTCTGATTGACTATCTAGTGCACTAGTCGCTTTGTCTAGTAATAAAACTGTCGGGTTTTTTAGGTTTGCAGACACCCCATGTTTCCCTTTTGATTACTTTTTTCACTAAAGGGATCTCCTCCCTAAGAATCTGGAGATGCCATCTTAAAATGATTAGAATACTATTAATTTAGTATACTATTGATATTTTACTCTTGATATTAAGGGACACTCCATTTATCATTATTTTCATCTTTATTTCATTGGCTTTGTACTTGTACTTGTTTATTTATTTAGCATACTATTAATAGATACCAAATACTGATACTCTGTTAGTGAAAGATAGAAAAGAAACCTGGGTGTTATAAGCCTGGGGCAACTGAGATATGAAGTTATGAGCATTTGAAACTTCTGCAGCTTCAATAACTAATTCCATAGTTGCATCTTCCTTGCCAAAAAGTATGTTCTCTTTTACAAACCCATTTGTGATCTTAGCCATTTTAGTTGAAGCTTGTCAATCCTCACCCCATCTAAACAAATCTCTCCTTCTTGAGGATCATAAAACCTTTGTAAGAATGAAATCGCTGTTGATTTACCTGACCCACTCCCGCCTACCAACGCCATTGTCTTCCCTGCTGTAACTCTTAAGTTAAAGTTTTCGAATATCACAGATTCTGGCCTTGACGGGTATGCAAACTTAACATTTTTGAATTGGACTTCACCAGATACTTCTAGTAATATCTCCCCTTCCATGCTGTCTGAATCAATGTCTGGAACTCTTTTGATCACTTCACTTATACGTTTGCTAGCAGCCATTGCATCTGATAAGTACCTGACAGTGGTTAATGCAGACCCGAATGACCTGCAATTTTCAAAGTTATATATCACTAGAGAAGAACAATATATCCGAAAGCCATAACCCAAAATGGGGCTTAAACCAGGCAACCATTTAATGACATGGCATAATGAAAACAACCAAGCAACCAAACAAACAAACTCACATTCCACCAATGGCTATTCCGGTTCCAACAGACCACACTGTGCCTCCTTTAGCTCCATGGTGCATCACCAATCTACTACCATACCAACACAAGAAAGCCCAGACAGCATACACAACACCACTACTACCCGTTACAAGTCCTTTAGCCAAGCCTTGCTTTAAACCTAGCTTTACTGTCCCCTGCAGAGAAGCAGAGTAGTCCCTGATGGTCTTACTTTCACCCACAAAAGAATAAACCGTCCTCACTGAAGAAATTGCCTGCTCTGCTACTGCATCAGCCTTATTATACTCTTCCCTGATCTTTCTTGATAAGCTCAACGAATCCCTTCCGTATATCAGACCAGGTACAACTAAAAGTAGAATAAATGGAAGCCCTACGATAGCTAGCCTCCATGATAATATAAATGCAACAACAATCGCCCCAATGAAAGTGGGTACGTTCATCACAAACGCCGGTACCTGCATTTGTTTTCAAACAGGAGTCAACCCATTGTTTGAGTTACCAAAAACATAGAAAACTCATGGACATACCTTTTCGCTTAGGACTTCTTGAATGATGAGACTATCACTTGAAACACTAGTTATAACATCAGCTGTGCTTGTAACATTAAGGTCAAAATAGGCTACTTCTTGCCTTAAAACTGCTTTCAAATAAGTTGACCTCAGTCTTGATGCTTGTCTCTCGGCTGTTCTTGACCAGCAATAACCCTCTTTAACAAAACATATATACTTTGTTATATCTGTCACAATTATCTAAAAAAATGACATAAAAGAAAACTTGATCAAAGAGCTACCAAAAAAACAAGCAACAAAATTTACAATTGCCAGGTAACATAGATTTACAGCATTCTGTAAACAAAAAATACAAACCCAATTAGTTTTGTTGACAATAATCTATTTACACTTGATAGATCTACGTACATTGATACATATACATAAATATATACCAACCTTATTGATATTGTCAATGTAGACATCATTTGTAGATAAGGACGATGTGTCTCCAATGTTGTTGATGAAAACTAACATCACTGGCATACCAATTCCTTCGGCGATGGCACCAACTAGTCCAAGAACCATGAGAAGCACGTTGGCACGGTCTACATTGATAGAAGGAATTTAGAGAAAAGAGGAATTTTTGATATTATTTCACAACTGAATATGAATTACAAACAATATTACAATATAAGAGGAGCGGGATGTAACCACCTCTAACAAACATTCAAACTGCTACTATTTTTGACAATTCTAGTCCCTCTACTTGTAAAAGATGCTAATTTCGTCCAAACTCTAATTCTAATTGTATCATTTACTCCCCTCTTTGAAAAGATTTTTGACCTCAAAAATGAAAATGAGGAAACCTCAACTGCATGTCTGCCAGAAATTCCCAAGAGGCTTCTGAAACATCTAAACCTTCCCAATGAATAAGCACCTTCATCACCATTTTACCATTCCTCTTCTCAATTTTCCTGTCTAACACAGCTCTGGGCTGTAAAGTGAATCTATGTCCCATTGGTAGTGGATAAGGAATAGGAATAGGACCCATTGCCTTCTTCAACAATGACACATGGAATGTATGATGCATTTGAGCTTCAGCAGGCAAATCCAGTTGATAGGCCACACTGCCAATTCTTTTAATCACCAAAAATGGACCAAAATATTTAGGACTGAGCTTCCTATTATGATGGGCCTTCAAGGATTGTTGAGCAAAATGATGGAGTTTCACATAAACCCAGTCTCCCACTGCAAATTCCCTTTCAGTTCTGTTGTTATCAGCAAAC
Source organism: Erigeron breviscapus (assembly GCA_034093135.1). Lineage (NCBI taxonomy): Eukaryota > Viridiplantae > Streptophyta > Magnoliopsida > Asterales > Asteraceae > Erigeron > Erigeron breviscapus. The sequence continues at coordinate 5,646,980 of CM067169.1, read as the reverse complement.
TGCTTCATTCTGTTTCTTGAAACTTCCAAGTTGGTCTTGAGTTTATTGATCACGGCCTCTCTTTCTCTATGCAAATATTTTACTGCTGCTACTGCAGTATCATTTGGAATAAAAGGAATGTGTAATTGTGGTTTAATTCCAAATAAAGCTTCAAAAGGAGACATCTTTATACTGGAATGCCATGATGTATTGTACCACCATTGAGCCAATGGTACCCAGTTAACCCAGGATAATGGTGCATCCAAACACATACTTCTCAAATATGCTTCCAGACACCTGTTTAATACCTCTATCTGTCCATCAGATTGAGGGTGGTAAGCACTTGACATAGCTAATTGTATCCCTTGTAATCTCATAAATTCTTGCCAAAAATTGCTCAGAAAGATTGGATCTCTGTCAGAGACAATGGTAATAGGATTACCATGGATCTTGAAAATATTATCCAAAAATAGTTTTGCCACAGTCATGGCAGTGAAAGGATGACTTAGAACCAAGAAATGTCCAAACTTGGTTAGCCTGTCTACCACAACTAATATAGTATCTTTTCCATGAACCTTAGGGAGACCAGATATAAAATCCATGGAAATATCAGTAAAAACTGATTGTGGTACTGGCAATGGCTGCAGTAAACCAGGATATGGTACCCTTTCATATTTAGTTCTCTGACAAGTGGAGCATTCCCTCACAAACTGTTGTACATCCTTATGGCATCCCTTCCAGTAGAACATATCCTTGAGTCTGGCCAAGGTGGGTGTGATTCCTGAATGTCCGCCAGCTGCAGAAGAGTGAACTAATTGTAAGATTTCACTCTTGAGAATTGGGTCATTAGCTATCAGCAGCTTAGATTTCCTTTTTAATAACTCTCCATCCCAAGATTTATTTGGAATAATAGCTCCATCCTCCAAAGATGTGATCAAATCCTTAGTGACAGGATCCTGTTGCCAAGCTGCCTTAATCTTCTCCAACAAAGCAGAATTGATTGAACTGACTCCCATCTGCAATAAAGCTAACCCTTGTACTCTGGATAATGCATCAGCAGCTAAATTTTCCTTCCCTTGTTTGTAACAAATCTCATGGCTATACCCCATCAGTTTGCACAACCATTTTTGTTGCAGTGGTGTAACAATTTTCTGGTCTAATAAGTATTTCAAGCTCTGGTGGTCTGTTTTGATGATAAAATGTTTGGCAGCTAAATAATGATGCCATTGTTTTACTGCCATCATAATTGCCAGTAGTTCCTTTTCATACACAGACCAATTTTGTTGCCTAGTGGAGAGTGCCTTACTGATAAAAACCAGAGGGTGGTTGTCTTGCATCAGAACTGCTCCCATGCCTTTGGATGAAGCATCAGTTTCAAGAACAAAGGTTTTGGAGAAATCAGGCAGGCTCAAAACTGGAGGACTGCTCAATGCTTGTTTCAACTTATCAAAGGCATTCTGTGCTTCTTCAGACCATTTAAAACCTTCTTCTTTAACAATTCATGTAAAGGTTTTGCCAACACTCCAAAATGCCTATTGAAACTTCTATAATATCCAGCTAATCCCAAGAACCCTCTCAACTGTTTGACATTATTTGGCACTGGCCAGTCTTGTATGGCTGTAATTTTTGAAGGATTAGTTGATACCCCTTGTTTGTTAATTACATGCCCCAAATACTCTACCTGAGTACTACCAAAAGAACACTTTGATTTCTTGGCTTTCAAAGTGTTTAGTCTCATTAATTGTAAAACCCTCTCTAAATCCTGCAAATGTTGCTCCCACCAATTGCTGTACACCAATATATCATCAAAGAAAACCAGTGTAGATTTCCTTAAAACCTCCTTAAATGTGGCATTCATAAGTGATTGAAAAGTTGCTGGTGCATTGGTGAGCCCAAAAGGAAGTACTAAAAATTCATAATGACCCATGTGTTTTAAAGGCAGTTTTATGAATATCATTGATGTGTAAAATCTAGTCTTAAATTTATAAACAAGAAATACCGATTAACTGACTACTACACACTCTCGGGCAGTGGACCCGTTCGTATGCAATATAGTTTAAAGGTAAGTCCGAGTCGAACCACAGAGACTAACAAGAGCAAGCGAGTTTTAAGTAGTTTAGAAAAGGTTTTGGATTTTAAAGACTCCCGTCATATTGGATTTTTGAAAAGTTAGTTGATTGAAGAAATTAGTAATTCTGAGGAATTAAAACGAAAAGAGAATTGTCTTATATCAAGAAGAATTAAAAGATCATCCACTTCGACTTCATGACACAACTTATTTAGGTTGCATTTAAATTAAAACCAATTCAATTATGTTGATTTTATAACGAGGTTGAACAAAGAACTCACTAGTAGCGCTCCCAGCTTATTACCCTATCCGACTCATTAACCAATCTTTCAATCCCTAAGATCCGGTTACCACCTTCCCTATCAAGACCTACTCAATTGACGAATTTGTATTGTTATTGTAAACAATCTTGTCTATCGATTTTACCAAACCGTTAACACTTTGAATTCTATTATCTATTGTTGTTTATTATCTTGTTACCACAAGTTAACACCTATCAATTGTACCCAATCAACTAGAACAATGTACTCCTAAACTTAGATACCTCTAAATCATTCATACATTATCAACAAATCAATAGATAAGAGCACAAGAACTCAAAACATTAAGATCTTGACAAAACATTTAACAATCAACTTGAATTCAAAAGATTATGCAACCATTATTCATTGTGTCACTCCATCTCAGTGGATGATGAAGTATTTAGCTAGACATAATCATAAATAAATCACAAATAGCAAAAGAAAGAGTAAACATCTTGTACCAAAGTGTGAAAGACAATGAAAAGCTAAAGAAATCGATGTTGGAATGCCTTGAAACTCTCGAGCAACCCTTAGATCTTGGAGAACGTAAAAGCTGCTGAATATTGCCTCAAAGAACCCTAAAATCGACTGGAAGTGAAAGTATATCGAATGGGAGGGTTTTGGTCTTGTATTTATAGTGTAAAACTAAAAGGGTTTCTGCCGACCTAGTTTATGCGCCGCATGGCCTTTCTGTGCGCCGCACAAACTCAAGTTTCCAAAATTAGATCACCCGATATGCGCCGCACAAAACTCCTGTGCGCCGCATAAACTTGCATTCAAGATTTCCCTTGCCCGTTATGCACCGCATGCCACTTCTATGCACCGCATAATCACTTTGGCCAAATTCTCTGATCAAAATTCCATAATTCCATGCGCCGCACAAATAAGCTATGCGCCGCATAAACCATCAGATCTCACAAAACTTGTATTTTTCATTCGGTCTTCACACGAACTCGTCCATGAACCATCCTAATGCATCTTTTAACCTTCCAAATGCCATTTCTAACCATTGTACCTGTTCTAAGCCTGAAATCACTAACAATACCATCAAAGCATCGAATATATATATAATTTGCACTTAATTAAGCTTAAAACGACTTAGAAACGATATGGGAATGCATATATAAATGGATATATCAAATTCCCCCATACTTAAGCCTTGCTTGTCCTCAAGCAAATTCAGATTTCAAAACAATCATTCCCTTGGTTCTCGATTGCAAAACATGACAATAGTCAAAAAGAAGCTAAACCACGAAAGTTAGAAAACAAATGAGAATGGTTAAGCAGTTTTAATCTTAAATGAAAATTGAAATGTTTGACAATATTTGAATGATCCACAAGCCTCGAAAACACGACTAAGCACTTTAATCAAATGAAAGAAGAACATCTCAACTAACTTACTCCAACTAACAAACTATTGGGTTGAAATATTGTATCAATCACTCGAAGCCTAGTCGTGATGCATAATCTTTTAACCATAGGCTTGTACTAGAATCGTTCCTTCATCGTCATGGCGCAAGCACCATAAACGTCTATCAAAAGAGGTATTTAAACGGCTGTAATGTAAACTTCTGAAGGCTTACAAGGGTCATTAACAATTGTGTATGGAAATTTAGGATATAATTGGTGTTAAAAGGAAATAACACAACAATTAACAAAGTTTTACATTATAGTCTAGTCCAACACAACCCATATCACTAGTTGCCATCAATCCAAAAGCCCAAAAGACGTTATCTCGACACTACTCCCCCAATAGACCGATAAAAACCGACACCATTGTGGTGTATGACATTCAAATCGACTTTAAACCACCATATCTTACCAATGTTGGCTTAAACGAACTTGCCAACTTCAAATTAACAATACCATCAAAGCATCGAATATATATATAATTTGCACTTAATTAAGCTTAAAACGACTTAGAAACGATATGGGAATGCATATATAAATGGATATATCAAATTCCCCCATACTTAAGCCTTGCTTGTCCTCAAGCAAATTCAGATTTCAAAACAATCATTCCCTTGGTTCTTGATTGCAAAAACATGACAATAGTCAAAAAGAAGCTAAACCACGAAAGTTAGAAAACAAATGAGAATGGTTAAGCAGTTTTAATCTTAAATGAAAATTGAAATGTTTGACAATATTTGAATGATCCACAAGCCTCGAAAACACGACTAAGCACTTTAATCAAATGAAAGAAGAACATCTCAACTAACTTACTCCAACTAACAAACTATTGGGTTGAAATATTGTATCAATCACTCGAAGCCTAGTCGTGATGCATAATCTTTTAACCTTCCAAATGCCATTTCTAACCATTGTACCTGTTCTAAGCCTGAAATCACTAACAATACCATCAAAGCATCGAATATATATATATATTTATATTATTTTTATATATTTTTCTGTTTTTCATTTTTTTTTTTTAATGAACTACTTTTACCCTGCCTAATTGGTACCCCCTTTTTGAACTTTAAATCATATTGACAAATCATAAATAACATGCTAAAATGAATAATCTAGACTTTATCTAAAATCATGACGAAATCAATCTACCCCCAACATAGAGAATACACCAACCCGACACAATCAAGACAACCCCAAACCATCCAACTAGCATAGGCAACTAATGACTAACCATGGATTTCGACTACCGGTATGGCAAGGAAAAGTTAATATATTTATGGGTGGATTTAAACACAAATGAAAAGGCGAGGCTCAACAAGTTTTCTAAGTGTATCTTGCACTAAAAATGAGTGCAACAAGGGTTAAACAAGGGATATTCACTAACCAATGTGGTTAGCTACTAAAACACATGCACAAACATGTTTATACAATGATAAACATAACAAGGGTGAAATAACAAAGAAAAATAAGGGTTTAATCCTACATTTACCTCTTCATCATCTAGAAAACCACGGAACGATCAACTAGGACAAGTTCTAGAATCAATGCAATCACCGGCACACTCATATCAAAGAAATAATCGGAAATGAAATGAATTAACCTCAAACTTGCACATCATAGTTCAAAGTTCAAAATAGAACCCTTACTCTTGAATAAATCCAAAAGCCTATGAGAGGGACAAATTTACAAGGTCAACCAAGTCAAAACCGTAACACCTAGCCAATCTATAAATGAATCAAGAATCTCACATATTTGGTGTTTTGGGATAGAAGTGTGCTAGTCATGTAATCAATCCAGAAGGGATTTGCCTAATTAATCATTCAAAACACATTTCACAAATTAAAAATGTTGACCAAAGGGATTTATAGTTTAACTACTAATATGATTAAATCCTATATGACAAAAGTAATTAAACTACAAGGACAAGCAAACAAAAGTTCAAAAAGTCTCAAAAATCACCCAAAATTCACCCGGCTTTTCCTATTCACCTCTCCCCCCATACTTGTCTTTAACCATTCAAAAGAAAAACTAAGCTAAAAAGAAATTGTTTTATGCGCCAACAAAGGCGAATACAAACCAAAATAAAAAATAAATACTAAAAATGAAAGTGCAGTCCACAACTTCAATCTCCAAGCTAAAACAAGATGAAATCAAATCAACCATGATGACTCAATGCCCAAGGAAACCGGCACCGCCATCTCAACACTCTCACCATCAACAAGCATTATCAACTAACCATCAACATCAAACAACCATCATCAAACTCTAAAACTAAGGAGGATCATCTCGAAAAATCGAGGGAACACTACCTCCCTCATGAGTATCTCGAGGCTCAGCAAATACATCACCACCAGGAATAATATTAGGCGTACCCGTGGTCACTCTACCTCCAGCCTCATCACCCTGTGGCGTGTAGTAACTAAAGAAATCACCTCCATAACGAGGTGCACCGGTATACATGCCAAAACCGGTAGACTGTGAATCAGGATCATAAGCTGGTGGCTGGAAACTATACTGCTCCTGCTGGTAACCCTGCTGAGGAAAGAAAAAGTTAAATGCAGGCTCACTAGGAGGTGTGATCTCTAAATGCAGGAAACTCAGGACGCTCTATCTCTGGCATATGTCCAAACTGCTCCTCATGCTGCTGCTCCAACTGTCTCTCCCATAATGGGCGGTAATGCTCCTGAGTGTCTAAGACACGATGAAGCATAGTAGACATCGTCCTCGTCTGATCAAGCAACATATCAGTAGTTCCCTGCAAACCAAAAATAGACCCCTGCATACCAGAAAAATCAAAAGCAGAAGATGAAGAAGAAGCACCACCGGTGAACCGAGGCTCACTGGTACCATCCTCCCGTCTCCTCCTACGGTCGGGTCTCTGCTCCACAGCCACAGCACCAATACAAACATCACGGTTATCCACCGTGACAACCAAACCAGCCCTCCGTAAATCATCCAAACCAAAAGGAACATACGGTACCCTATTCATCCCCCTCAAATTCCTAGCGGTATCCAATCCCAACATCAAATAAATATTCATGATGTACTGCCCACAAAACAACTTGGGATCCCTATGAGTGGCCATATACTTAGCCAAAACAAACGGGGCACAAGCATATCGGTAGGGAGCCCCCTCATGAAACAATCTCATCAACCAAACATCCTGAGGTGTGACCTTATCAGTGTGATCACCCCGAGCTAAGAAAGAGTGGGTAATCATCTTGTGTAGTACCCGCAATAAAGGATCATCAATCTCCATGTGCCTGCTAGAAGATGACTTCAACTCACCAGTACCTCCAATCTCCTCCCAATAACCCTGATTAGTCTTATCATCCTCAAACCCGGTGTTCTTCTTATCGAACACCCCATTACACAGAAAATCATAACCATCAATGTCATCTAAATCGTCCTCATCCATCATACCCGTCAAGTAAGCAAACTCGGGTACCGTACAATGCCTCTGAGTGTCTAAGACACGATGAAGCATAGTAGACATCGTCCTCGTCTGATCAAGCAACATATCAGTAGTTCCCTGCAAACCAAAAATAGACCCCTGCATACCAGAAAAATCAAAAGCAGAAGATGAAGAAGAAGCACCACCGGTGAACCGAGGCTCACTGGTACCATCCTCCCGTCTCCTCCTACGGTCGGGTCTCTGCTCCACAGCCACAGCACCAATACAAACATCACGGTTATCCACCGTGACAACCAAACCAGCCCTCCGTAAATCATCCAAACCAAAAGGAACATACGGTACCCTATTCATCCCCCTCAAATTCCTAGCGGTATCCAATCCCAACATCAAATAAATATTCATGATGTACTGCCCACAAAACAACTTGGGATCCCTATGAGTGGCCATATACTTAGCCAAAACAAACGGGGCACAAGCATATCGGTAGGGAGCCCCCTCATGAAACAATCTCATCAACCAAACATCCTGAGGTGTGACCTTATCAGTGTGATCACCCCGAGCTAAGAAAGAGTGGGTAATCATCTTGTGTAGTACCCGCAATAAAGGATCATCAATCTCCATGTGCCTGCTAGAAGATGACTTCAACTCACCAGTACCTCCAATCTCCTCCCAATAACCCTGATTAGTCTTATCATCCTCAAACCCGGTGTTCTTCTTATCGAACACCCCATTACACAGAAAATCATAACCATCAATGTCATCTAAATCGTCCTCATCCATCATACCCGTCAAGTAAGCAAACTCGGGTACCGTACAATGCCTCTGAGTCCCACCAGCTCTAAAATGAATGATCTTCTTGGTATTGAACTCATTCCTGGTCAACCTAAGATCTACCCGCAATGTACTAAGAAATTCCAAACACCATTCTCGAATTGGTGCATGCTTACACTCAAATATCTCAAACCACATCTTATACGTTCTAATTTGGCCATTGACATTCCGAAACTTACACACCAACATTTCTTTCAATTGATCGGCGATCCCAACCTTAGCAAAATCCCTCCAAGAAACTACCTTTGGCTTCATAACAGGATCATACCTTTCTTGCAACTTGTTCAAGTAATGGGTCCTTTCATGACCCGTGACCCCTGGAAATTGTAACCAAGGATGAGAATCAGCCGGAAAATCCTTAGCATTTGAATCTAACGGAACATCTTTGTACTTGAATGGGTCACACGGATCCGGGTTTGTATAGTCATTGTCTTCTTGAACCCCCGGAACAAATGCGGGTTCACTAGCTGAAGCAACTGCCTTACCTCTCTGCAAAAACACACAAAACATCCTTATAATCATAGTAGAACATCACACATACCGCAAACAAACCAAAACAGAACGTCAAAAATCGAAAATTTGCAAACAGACCATTCTGTGCGGCGCACAGCCAATTTATGCGGTGCACAAAACTACCCTAAAACAATTCCTGTAGCAAAACTTGCCCGATATGCGGCGCACAAGATTGTGCGGCGCACAACATATCTGTGCGGCGCACAGACTCAACCTAAAACAATTCCTGTAGCAAAATCAACCCGATATGCGGCGCACAAAGTATCTGTGCGGCGCACAAACTAATTTCCGCACAAATATTGTGCGGCGCACAGACTCAACCCAAAACAATTCCTGTAGCAAAATCAACCCGATATGCGGCGCACACATACCGCAAACAAACCAAAACAGAACGTCAAAAATCGAAAATTTGCAAACAGACCATTCTGTGCGGCGCACAGACTCAACCCAAAACAATTCCTGTAGCAAAATCAACCCGATATGCGGCGCACAAAGTATCTGTGCGGCGCACAAACTTAATTTCCAGAAAAGTTTTACATGTTAATCCAATTAAACATCTTCCCACCAAAATTCAAACACTATTCAATCTTCTTCAAGAACATATTCAGGTCAACAAAAGTCAACATGAACCTTTTAAACCAATTCGAACTTAATTAACCAAAATCAATGATGTTTAACACTATTTAATGTTGACCCAAACCTTAAACATCATCATTCAACAATTTCCCCCAAACTAAATTCATACCCATGAACCCTAATTTCGAATTCGGATCTAAAACATGCAATTAATCCAAATCGAAACTAGATATAAACAATGTAAGCATATTCAAACCATCCCCAAGCAATAACAATCAAAAGCCCCAAATCAAATTCGAATTTCTTATGAACCCTAGATCCGAAAATTTCAAATTAAACACAAATTACTTGTTAAAATCAAGTGTAATCATCATTAAACACATAACCCATATCAAAGAATTAAGTAATTTTGTTTTAATTGAAATTAATTTGAAAAACTTTGACAATTTTCGGACCTAATCCTCCCACCATAGCAAGAAACCAATGGAAATAGATAAAAGATGAGAACATACCCTTTGTCCACGAACCATGATGAGAAAATACCCTTTGTCCACGAACCATGATGAGAAATACAAGAAAATTCGAGAGAATGGGGTATAGGGTCGGCTTGATTTGAGAGAAAACAATAAAACTTTTGAATGTATGTTTATGTGTGTGTGTTTTGTCGACTCCAGGACTCAAAATAATAAAAGACAACCAAGATTCTCGTGGTCCCCACTTATCCTAAAAATCCAATCCAATTCTTAAGTCCAAAACGGGTCAACTCTGGTCAAAGCTCAGTCTATGCGGCGCACACAAGGGTTATGCGGCGCATAAACTTGAAATACAAAAATTAAACTTTTTTCAAAGACCCGATGTGCGGCGCACATCCTTTCTATGCGGGCTGCGGCGCACAAACTTAATTTTCAGAAATCCAAGTTTTTAAAGGGGCCCAATATGCGGCGCACACTGTGGCCCTTTTTGCGGCGCACAAAAAAATTTCACAGAAATTTTTTCAAAATCGCATATGCCCCGCACAAATACTCCATGCGGTGCATAAAACCTCTCCCCCATACTAGAAACTTACCTTGGCTCGTTTTGACTTACCGTAACGCATCTGGACTCTCCGGGACCTGCACATCTCAACAAAAAGCTATAAAAACGAAAAATAAACATAACCTAACTAAGAAAATGAAAATCTTTTTGGTTTTTTCAATTTTTCAAATGTTTTTGGATTTTTCGATAAAAGAAACAAAAATGAAGAAAAATGAAATAAAAACACACGGGTTGCCTCCCGAGAAGCGCTTAATTTATTAAGGAGTCGTTAGCTAGACTCACCTTTCCATTCACTTATCAATTGCAAAGAATGGGAGTTGATCAACCACAACTCCCTCATCACTAGCTTCTTCATTAAACACTTTCAACCTATGACCATTGACTATAAATGTTTCCCCATTTCCCTTATACAATTCCACATAACCCGAAGGATAAATATGCTTAATGACATAGGGTCCCATCCATCTTGAAGTCAATTTAGGTTGTTTCAATTTAAACTTGGATATAAACAACAAAACCTTATCACCAACTTTAAATTCTTTCTTTCTTAACCTACGATCATGCCATACCTTTGTTCTTTCTTTGTAGAGTTTAGAATTTTCATAAGCATTTAACCTTAACTCATCTAACTCATTCAATTGCAACATTCTCAACTCACCACTTTCAATTAAGTCCATATTACAAGTTCTAAGAGCCCAATAAGCTTTATGCTCTATCTCTAAAGGTAAATGACATGTTTTCCCATACAACAACCGATAAGGTGTAGTCCCAAGTGGAGTCTTAAATGCGGTTCTAAAAGCCCACAATGCATCATCCAATTTTTTAGACCAATTCTTAGGATTATCACCTATGGTTTTCTCTAAAATTCGTTTTAAAGCCCTATTAGTATTTTCTACTTGGCCACTCGTTTGCGGGTGATAAGAAGTAGAGAAACGATGATGAACACCATACCTCTTTAACACCTTAGCAAGTTGGTGATTCGCGAAATGAGTTCCACGATCAATTATTAAGGCCTTAGGACAACCAAAACGACAAAACAATTGTTTTAAGAAATCTATGACTACCCTTGCATCATTAGTTGGCAAGGCCTTAGCCTCGGCCCATTTTGAAACATAATCAACCGCCACTAAAATGTAAAGACACTTATTTGAAGGCGGAAAGGGTCCCATAAAATCAATTCCCCAAACATCAAAAACCTCGCAAACCTGAATGAAGTTTTGTGGCATCTCATCCCTCTTGGTGATATTTCCTTGACGTTGACAAGCTTCACACGTCTCCACCAATGTTTGAGCTTCCTTAAAAGTGGTAGGCCAATTAAATCCTGCATCAAATACTTTCTTACCGGTAACGGAAGGTCCATAATGACCACCAGTTGGCCCTCGGTGACATCCATCCAAGATCAAACGAGTTTCTCCTCCCGAAACACATCTTCTAATCATTCCATCTGCACAAACACGAAACAAATATGGTTCCTCCCAAAAGTAATGTTTCACATCGGAAAAGAACTTTTTCCTTTGTTGATGTGTCCATCCTTTAGGAAGTACCCCTGCAACAAGATAATTAGCTAAATCTGCATACCATGGAACATTAGATTCAATACTCATCAAATATTCATCTGGGAAGGCATCATCAATATCCTCTTCCCTCAATTCCTCACGGTGAGGATCCTCAAGTCTACTTAAATGGTCGGCCGCCAAATTTTCAGCCCCTTTCTTATCCTTTATCTCAATGTCAAACTCTTGCAAAAGCAAAATCCAACGAATGAGACGGGGTTTAGCATCTTGTTTAGCAAATAAGTACTTAAGGGCTGAATGATCGGTAAAAACAACGGTCTTACTAAGCACCAAGTATGATCTAAACTTATCAAATGCATAAACAACCGCAAGCAACTCTTTTTCAGTAGTGGTATAATTCTGTTGAGCACTGTTAAGAGTCTTGCTAGCAAAATAAATAGGACGAAAATGATTACCTTCTCTTTGTCCTAAAACAGCTCCAACTGCAAAATCACTCGCATCACACATTAGTTCAAAAGGTTGAGACCAATCGGGAGAAACCATAATGGGTGAATGAGTCAATCGATCTTTGAGAAGTTCAAATGCCTTTAAACAATCCGAGTTAAACTCGAAAGACACATCATTCTCAAGCAAATGTGTCATAGGTCGGGTTATCTTAGAAAAATCTTTAATAAATCTACGGTAGAACCCGACATGCCCTAAGAAACTTCTAACGGCCTTTACATTAGTAGGTGGAGGTAATTTAGCAATAACATCAATTTTAGCTTTGTCTACCTCAATCCCCACACTAGACACCTTATGACCTGAAACTATGCCTTCTCTTACCATGAAATGACATTTTTCCCAATTAAGAACAAGGTGTGCCCGCTCACATCGCTCAAGCATCTTATCCAAGTTGGAAAGACACTTGTCAAAAGAATCACCAAAGACCGAAAAGTCATCCATGAAAACCTCCATAGATGTCTCCAACATGTCTTGGAATATCGCGATCATGCACCTTTGGAAGGTGGCGGGAGCATTACATAATCCAAATGGCATCCTACGATAAGCATAAGTACCAAAAGGACATGTAAAGGTCGTTTTCTCTTGATCATTGGTGTCAATGGGTATTTGAAAGTACCCGGAGAAACCATCAAGAAAACAAAAATACTCGTTACCGGCTAACCGTTCGAGCATTTGGTCAATAAAAGGTAAAGGGAAATGGTCTTTTCGGGTTGCATCATTTAGCTTTCTATAATCAATACATACACGCCACCCGGTAACCGTTCTAGTAGGTACTAATTCATTACGGTCATTGGTCACAACGGTCATTCCCCCCTTCTTCGGTACACAATGGACCGGACTCACCCATGGACTGTCAGAGATAGGATAAATAATTCCGGCATCCAAAAGTTTAATTATCTCTTTCTTAACGACATCTTTCATATTCGGATTTAGCCTCCTTTGTCTTTGAACACTTGGTTTACAATTTTCATGCAAATTAATTTTATGCTTGCAAAATTCGGGGCTAATTCCGGGTATGTCCGATGTACGCCAAGCAAAAGCCCTTTTATGGGACTTTAAAACAGTCATTAACTTACCTTTTTCATCATCCGAAAGTGATGATGAAATGACATTTTTCCCAATTAAGAACAAGGTGTGCCCGCTCACATCGCTCAAGCATCTTATCCAAGTTGGAAAGACACTTGTCAAAAGAATCACCAAAGACCGAAAAGTCATCCATGAAAACCTCCATAGATGTCTCCAACATGTCTTGGAATATCGCGATCATGCACCTTTGGAAGGTGGCGGGAGCATTACATAATCCAAATGGCATCCTACGATAAGCATAAGTACCAAAAGGACATGTAAAGGTCGTTTTCTCTTGATCATTGGTGTCAATGGGTATTTGAAAGTACCCGGAGAAACCATCAAGAAAACAAAAATACTCGTTACCGGCTAACCGTTCGAGCATTTGGTCAATAAAAGGTAAAGGGAAATGGTCTTTTCGGGTTGCATCATTTAGCTTTCTATAATCAATACATACACGCCACCCGGTAACCGTTCTAGTAGGTACTAATTCATTACGGTCATTGGTCACAACGGTCATTCCCCCCTTCTTCGGTACACAATGGACCGGACTCACCCATGGACTGTCAGAGATAGGATAAATAATTCCGGCATCCAAAAGTTTAATTATCTCTTTCTTAACGACATCTTTCATATTCGGATTTAGCCTCCTTTGTCTTTGAACACTTGGTTTACAATTTTCATGCAAATTAATTTTATGCTTGCAAAATTCGGGGCTAATTCCGGGTATGTCCGATGTACGCCAAGCAAAAGCCCTTTTATGGGACTTTAAAACAGTCATTAACTTACCTTTTTCATCGTCCGAAAGTGATGATGAAATGACAACGGGTAGAAGTGACTTACCTTTGAGGAATGCATATTCCAAGTGCTCGGGAATTGGCTTGAGCTCCAAATCGGTTGGTGGATTCTCCACCGAAGTTTCAATCTTCAAACCATCCCGTTCAATCTCCTCAAAAGTCTCATCCTCCGGTGGTGACTCATCGGTGCTTAACTCCATAATCTCTCTCACCATGTCTTCAACCATCACTTGCTCCTCTTCACTACAAGCAAGCAAAGCTTCTCCTTCATCCGTGTCCAAAAAATTCAGCAACTCCATCTCCAAAGATTCATCCTCTTCAATCACATCAATCCTGAAACATGAATCATCACTAGAGTAAGGATGCTTTAAGGCTTTATCAATGGAAAAAGAAATCCTATAATTTCCTATTCCTAATGAAATGATCTTATCTTTAACACGAATAATGGCATCGGCCGTATACAAGAAGGGTCGGCCTAAAATAAGAGGCACCTTGGTGTCCTCTTCCATTTCAAGAATAACAAAATCGGCCAAAAAGACAATGTGGCCTACTTTAACACACAAATTTTCAGCAATCCCCATGGGATACTGAAACGAATGATCGGCGAGCCTAATGCTCATCCGAGTTGGCTTCAATGCCGCTAAAGATAACTTTCTATAAACTGAAAATGGCATCAAATTAATGCTAGCACCAATATCGGCTAAAGCATCACAAGTGAACTTAGCATCAAGAGAACAAGTAATCAGAAAACTCCCTGGATCTTCAAGCTTAGGAGGAATCTGATTTTTCACAATTGCCGAGCACTCCGCGTTAAGGAAAGTAGCCTTGGCTTCCTCTAGCTTCCTTTTGTCCGTCAAAAGCTCCTTGATAAACTTGGCATAGTTCGACATACCTGAAAGCAATTCAACCAAAGGAACATTAATGTTAACCGATTTAATCATGTCAATAAACTTACCATATTGTTCCTTGATCTTGTCCTTCCTCAATCGTTGAGGAAATGGAATCTTAGGCTTGTAAGCCTTGACTTCAGGTTCAACAACCACCGGTTTAACAACCGGTGTTGGCGTAGATGTAGGTGTAGGTGGAACGGCCGGTGATGTCACGGCTGGGTTCGGCTCCACTACAATCTCCTCATCAACTTGTTCATCTTCTTCCTCCTCACTATCAACCTGCATAGAACCATTAGTAGCACTAGAAATAGGAGGAGAAATAGGAGAATTAACTACCTTACCGGACCGAGTAGTAATGGCATTTACATGCTCATTCCTAGTATTCGGGTGTTGATACTTATTACCTCCATTATTTGAACCAGAAGGCTTAGGATTTTGTTGGGTATTACTTGGCAAAGAACCTTGTTGACGATTTGAATTACCCATCCTATCAAGCCTTACACCCAAATCCTTTATTGCCGCTTGTTGATTCTTGATATTTTGATTCATCTTATCATTCAAAGCGGTGATATCAATGCGGTAGTTGTCATTCTTCTTCTCTTGGTCCGTCATGAACTTCTTCACAAGCTTCCTAAGCTTGGCATTAGGATCAACAACTTCAGAAGGTTGAGCTTGATTACCTCCTTGATTGCCTCCTTGCCATGATGCTCCCAATCGAGACCTGAAATTTCCAGCACCATTAGAATTAAAATTAGAGTTAGAATTACCTTGGTACCGGTTTTGATAAGCTCCATTCCTTTGAAACAGCCCCCGACTTGCAATGGGAGGTTGATATTGGGTTTGAACATAGTCAACCTCTTCATTTCTCGGCACTTTATCACAATCCTCCGTGTAATGTCCATCACCACAATGATCACAACCCGCAACGACGGTTTTCAAATCCCTTTCAAGCATCCCAAATCGACTATCCATAAGAGCAAATCTCTTATCCATATTACTTGAAAGTGCTTTAATTTCAGCCACAACATCATTACTTCCACTACTATCAACCCGAGCAACACTCTTCCTACCCGTTTTAACAAGTTCCGGTTTAGTCCTACCCGCCTCTCGAATCACACTAGTCTTAACCATGTCCTCCATAACCCTATAGGCTTCATTGTAAGTAACATTATTAATATTACCCCCACAAGCCCAATCTAATTCCTTTTGAGTACGGCTATCTAAACCCCGAAAGAAGATAAGAATGTGCTCATTCAATTGAATACCATGCCCCGGACATCTCCTCATCAACTCCTTCAACCGTTTCCAAGCATCAACCAAATCCTCACCCGATTTTTGCTTAAATGCCCTAATCTCAAGCTTCATAGTTTCAATCAATTGAGACGGAAAGAGCCGCTCAATGAATGCTTCCCTCACTTCATCCCAAGTCTCAAATATGTCCTCCTCAAGTTCATCATACCAAATCGCAGCCTCTCCCGTGAGAGACAAAAGAAACAATTCAAGCTTAACATGTGGCATTTGAGTCTCACCATACTTATACATCCGACACACCTTCTCAAACTTCTCTATGTGATCATATGGATCCCATTTATGCACCCCATCAAACTGATTTTCCTCAACCCTTTGCAAATGATTACCCTTGACATTGAAATTCGGAGCGGTAGGTGGAGGACGAATAGCCGAACCCCTGTTTGGTGCAATGATTCGGGTACTCTCCCCAATAGTCCTATCAAAAGGGTGAACCATATCATCGGCCATGTTTCTAGGTGTGGGTGGAGGTGTTGTTTCCTGTGAAAATGGTGAGGGTGGTGTAGACGGTGGTGATGTCTTGGGTGGAGTTTGTTGTTTCTTATCTTCCGGCTTTTGGGAGTTGGAAGGATTTCCGGTTTCAAGGTTTAAGTTTAATTGATCTATTTTGCTAGATGTTGAGGTAACGGTTTTAAAAGGTTTCCTCCCACGTCTCTTGGTTTTTCCCGGATTAGATTGAGGGCTCACTAGTGGTTGGCTAGAAGACCTCAAGTTCATCATACCAAATCGCAGCCTCTCCCGTGAGAGACAAAAGAAACAATTCAAGCTTAACATGTGGCATTTGAGTCTCACCATACTTATACATCCGACACACCTTCTCAAACTTCTCTATGTGATCATATGGATCCCATTTATGCACCCCATCAAACTGATTTTCCTCAACCCTTTGCAAATGATTACCCTTGACATTGAAATTCGGAGCGGTAGGTGGAGGACGAATAGCCGAACCCCTGTTTGGTGCAATGATTCGGGTACTCTCCCCAATAGTCCTATCAAAAGGGTGAACCATATCATCGGCCATGTTTCTAGGTGTGGGTGGAGGTGTTGTTTCCTGTGAAAATGGTGAGGGTGGTGTAGACGGTGGTGATGTCTTGGGTGGAGTTTGTTGTTTCTTATCTTCCGGCTTTTGGGAGTTGGAAGGATTTCCGGTTTCAAGGTTTAAGTTTAATTGATCTATTTTGCTAGATGTTGAGGTAACGGTTTTAAAAGGTTTCCTCCCACGTCTCTTGGTTTTTCCCGGATTAGATTGAGGGCTCACTAGTGGTTGGCTAGAAGACCTCAAGTTCATCAACTAAGAGAGAAATCCTGAAAACACAAACAAAGAAAAACCGTCAAACGCACCAGGTTACACAAGCAAAACAAAACAGGAAATTAAAGACAAAAATTGAAAATTAAAAAGAAAACAAGCAACTTTCTTGTACGTGAATACAAGAAAGGATCAACTACGAAATCTCAAACTTTAACTCTTAAATTAGTCCTCGGCAGCGGCGCCAAAAACTTGATGTGTAAAATCTAGTCTTAAATTTATAAACAAGAAATACCGATTAACTGACTACTACACACTCTCGGGCAGTGGACCCGTTCGTATGCAATATAGTTTAAAGGTAAGTCCGAGTCGAACCACAGAGACTAACAAGAGCAAGCGAGTTTTAAGTAGTTTAGAAAAGGTTTTGGATTTTAAAGACTCCCGTCATATTGGATTTTTGAAAAGTTAGTTGATTGAAGAAATTAGTAATTCTGAGGAATTAAAACGAAAAGAGAATTGTCTTATATCAAGAAGAATTAAAAGATCATCCACTTCGACTTCATGACACAACTTATTTAGGTTGCATTTAAATTAAAACCAATTCAATTATGTTGATTTTATAACGAGGTTGAACAAAGAACTCACTAGTAGCGCTCCCAGCTTATTACCCTATCCGACTCATTAACCAATCTTTCAATCCCTAAGATCCGGTTACCACCTTCCCTATCAAGACCTACTCAATTGACGAATTTGTATTGTTATTGTAAACAATCTTGTCTATCGATTTTACCAAACCGTTAACACTTTGAATTCTATTATCTATTGTTGTTTATTATCTTGTTACCACAAGTTAACACCTATCAATTGTACCCAATCAACTAGAACAATGTACTCCTAAACTTAGATACCTCTAAATCATTCATACATTATCAACAAATCAATAGATAAGAGCACAAGAACTCAAAACATTAAGATCTCGACAAAACGTTTAACAATCAACTTGAATTCAAAAGATTATGCAACCATTATTCATTGTGTCACTCCATCTCAGTGGATGATGAAGTATTTAGCTAGACATAATCATAAATAAATCACAAATAGCAAAAGAAAGAGTAAACATCTTGTACCAAAGTGTGAAAGACAATGAAAAGCTAAAGAAATCGATGTTGGAATGCCTTGAAACTCTCGAGCAACCCTTAGATCTTGGAGAACGTAAAAGCTGCTGAATATTGCCTCAAAGAACCCTAAAATCGACTGGAAGTGAAAGTATATCGAATGGGAGGGTTTTGGTCTTGTATTTATAGTGTAAAACTAAAAGGGTTTCTGCCGACCTAGTTTATGCGCCGCATGGCCTTTCTGTGCGCCGCACAAACTCAAGTTTCCAAAATTAGATCACCCGATATGCGCCGCACAAAACTCCTGTGCGCCGCATAAACTTGCATTCAAGATTTCCCTTGCCCGTTATGCACCGCATGCCACTTCTATGCACCGCATAATCACTTTGGCTAAATTCTCTGATCAAAATTCCATAATTCCATGCGCCGCACAAATAAGCTATGCGCCGCATAAACCATCAGATCTCACAAAACTTGTATTTTTCATTCGGTCTTCACACGAACTCGTCCATGAACCATCCTAATGCATCTTTTAACCTTCCAAATGCCATTTCTAACCATTGTACCTGTTCTAAGCCTGAAATCACTAACAATACCATCAAAGCATCGAATATATATATAATTTGCACTTAATTAAGCTTAAAACGACTTAGAAACGATATGGGAATGCATATATAAATGGACATATCAATCATCCTCAAACATTCTAACTTGATGATATCCTGACCTGAGATCTAATTTAGAAAAGAATTCTGCTCCTTGCAGCTCATCTAATAACTCCTCAATCAATGGAATTGGAAATACATCCTTCTTGGTAGCATCATTCAATTTCCTGTAGTCAACACACATACGCCATGACCCATCTTTCTTCTTCACCAAAACTACCGGGGCTGCAAATGCACTATCACTATGCCTTATGACTCCAGAATCAAGTAACTCTTGTGTCATCTGCTCAATAATGTCTTTTTGTGCACTAGGGTATCTGTAGGGTTTGAGATTAAGATTGACTCTCTCATCTTTTAACTCAATTCTGTGATCACACTGTCTCTTTGGTGGTAACCCTGATGGTATTTCAAAAATATCTTTATATTCCTCCAATAATGCCTCCAATTGTTCATTATTTCCCATACCCTGCAAAACTGGTTGGTATAGATTGGACTCACTATTTGCATTCTGCAGAGCATACATGTGTGCTTGAACTACATTCCCTCTAGTATTCAACATTGTGGACAACTTCTCCATAGAGCACAAACTAACACCATTTTGAGAAATTCCTTTTAACTCAAAATTTTGACCATTAATACTGAATTTCATGGTCAAATTCCTAAAATTCCATACAATGTCATTCAGGGTTTCTAACCACTGCACCCCCAATACAATATCATAATTGGTGAGCTCTAATAACAACATATCAGCTTCAAACCAATTACCCTGCATCAACCATTTGAAAGCCTTGCACAAAGAAACACTATTCATGTTATTTCCATCTGCCAGTGCCACTCTGACCTGTGGAATGTCCAATAATGCACATTTCAACTTATTTCCTAAATCTTTACTCATGAAATTATGGGTAGACCCACTATCTACTAAAATGTGCAGTCTCCTAGTTCCTATAGTACCAACAATTTGCATAGTGGAATAGGAGGGTATGCCCATCAATGCATTCAAACTAATTTGTGGTTCCCTCTGAACCACAGATCCACTGGTTTAGCCCATTGTACCAACATTATGACGTATGGCTCCCACATTCATGGTACTCTCAATTACTGCATTTTCCTCAATCTCCTCATCCTCCTCCACTTCAATAACAAATAACTGTTTCCTTCCCTTACATACCTTGGTATGACCAGCTGTAAATTTCTCATCACAATAGAAACACTCATTCTTGGCCCTCTTATCCTCCATAAACTTGGTATTAACCCTTCTTGGAACCAAAGCATTAGAAGGAGCACTATTTACAGGGGTAGCTAATAAGGGTTGCTTAGCAGCATTAGTCCACTGTCCAGTTTTCACCCCAGATCCCTTATAACCTCCATTACTACTAGTACCCACCCCCACAGGCAAAATTGAATTTAAGTGGTTGACTTACCTTGACACTATCCTTGCTGGGGGTTATGTGGGTACCAATTCGGTACATGGGATCAAGCGCTTCCCATCAATCTACCGTTTTTTTTACCCACCCCCACAGTTGGATGTAACAATTTATTAGATTGGTTTTGCAATTTTGCCAAAGAATAAGTATCTTTTAATGTTTTTGGCTGAAACATTTTTAGTGGGCATTTAATTTCAGGTTTTAAACCTTCAATATACAAACTAATGGTGTATTCTTTACAAAGATTGATCTTATTAAGTAACCTATCAAATTCTTTACAAAGATTGATCTTATTAAACCTATCAAATTCATCTGTTTGGGTCAATGCCTTCAAAGCCCCCATGGCATCCTCCATGGATGAATCTGCAAATCTGGCCATGATGGATCTTGAATATTCATCCCATTGAATCTGGTCCATTGTCTTCCCACTTGATTTGATGTAAGCTTGATGCCAAGAAAGAGCCCTTCCATCCATGTGAATTGTTGCATATCTCACCCTTCTATCTGCTGGTGTATCATCAATGGTGAAAAAATGATCACATTTGTATAACCACCCCTCTACATCATCTCCCTTAAATCTTGGAAAGTCAAGCTTCGCCAATCTGTTGTTGCTGAATCTTTCTCCCCCATCTGTTCTAACCACCACTATTGATCGCTGCTTCTCCATCTCCGCCATTTGCGCTAACAGAGTTTAAACGGTTGACTGGAGAGAAATCATCTCATTTTGTGTGGTAGATACTTTTTTGGTCAATCTTTCATTATCTTTCGCCAGTTTCTCCATTTCTTGTGATTGATTTTGTGTTTGATTGCGTGTTCCCATCTTAATTTCCCCAATTTTTGATCGGAAAATTGAAACCCTAACTCGCCGGAGAGTAGTGACTCACCGGAGAAGACGATCGGAATCGGAAGCCGATCGAAAAAATCGGTAGCTCTTATACCAAATTGATAGTTTGAATTTAGAGAAAAGAGGAATTTTTGATATTATTTCACAACTGAATATGAATTACAAACAATATTACAATATAAGAGGAGCGGGATGTAACCACCTCTAACAAACATTCAAACTGCTACTATTTTTGACAATTCTAGTCCCTCTACTTGTAAAAGATGCTAATTTCGTCCAAACTCTAATTCTAATTGTAACATTTATGCATGAAAAGTGAACTGAATGATCCATTGCTGACCTTATTTGTTTCTGTTCTTTGTTTGTTCATGTTAACACAAGAAGTTGGAGATACAATGATATAGGAGGAATCTGAATAAATGCAAATGGGAGTTATATTATTAGGAACATGCTACAGACTTGCAAAATATATTTAGAAATTACTGAAGTATGTTTCGGTTGTCATTATTATAATAAGTACCATGTTAATAAAATAATCACTCCAACTAGTTCGTCAACCTAAAATATGTTAGTTAAGTCGTCTCCATCTCATACTACTGCCTTTTATTCATTTATTATTATCTAACAAAAAAATACCAAAACATGACCGAAGCATCATTTAATCGACATGTGGCGCAATATTTTAAGGGAACCGGTGAACCACGCGAGCAAGTTAAATGCGTGGGACACATGTCCCTTTTGGTTATATTTAAGCGACATGTGTCTCCGTCTCATACTACAACTTTTTTTTATTATTTATTATCTATTAACGAGAGAAAATAACCGCGCATTGCGGTGGTGAGATGGTGGGGGTGATAGGTCATAGGAGGTGATAAGTCATAAAGTGTGATAGCAAAATGTCTTAGCCGTACGGGCTCCGCCTTCGGATTTAAAAATTCGTCGAAAGTATATCGAATGACATCTCTAATGAAAGAGCATGAAATTTTAAGTACACCCATATAATTTTTATAATTTATCGATATACGGTTTTTGAGATAAAAGATTTTGAATGAATTAGAGGAATAAAAGAGAGTGAAAAAAATAAGTGGTTGAGATTTGAGGAGAGATAGGAAATAAGTGGTTGAGATTTAAGGGTATTATAGGTATATTAGGTAGAGATGTTTAAATTAGTGAATAAAGAAGAAGGGTAATTTAGGTAGTTCAAAGTTGTAATTTGAGATTTAGAAAAAGGGGCTCCTCTATTATATATATAATATAATACCCGTACGATGTACGGTAGCTATATAGATTGTATCATAAAGAAATTCGAATATGCCTCATACATGATTCGTGAGTATGAAATAAATTGTGGTTAAAGTAAACCGATGATCGAAACTTAATTATAATAAACAGTAATGATAAATATAATATATGTTTAGTTAGAGTTTTGGATTTACCTTAGATTTTTACAATCACATCAAAATCGAAACTTGTAAGCATAGTGGATGACGGCAAATAGCCTTGTGATTTCGGATCGTAAATTCAAAATTTTGAAGTCTTCATGTTAATAACTTATTATAAGTAATATAAGTAATAGGAGTTGCAGAATTGAGAAAGAAAAAGAAACAATTTTATTAATGAGAAAACGATCAATCAAATAAGGTTATAATGTGTTTTGTATCTATATAAGCCAAGAGTTAGAGTTTAATTCTAAGTCTAATAAGGAAATTGAATCTATATACAATTAAAAAAGCTAATTTAATAAAATAAATAAATTAAAAGGACACGTGTCGATCAAGGATTACGCCACATGTCGTTTTAAGAACATCTGAATCCTGTTTTAGTTTATTGGTAGATATTATCTATTAATATACCTAAACAAGGTAGAAGCATCATTTTTGATCGATAGGTAAAGATTGTTTTTAGAGATTACATGTTTTATTGTATTACTAGCTGAATTTGTAATAGGTAGTTTTGAATAGTTAGCTACATCTTGCTTGTTTATGTATCTCGGGATGCCGTATATATGAACTGACATGACACACAGTCATGTTACTTGTCCTGAACTTCTATATTATTGTGGAATAAAATGTTGAGAATAGCTCAATATGTCTTCGAAGGTGCATGGTAGATGTTGAGATGTAAACACCTTTATTTTAACCTAAAATAGAGAAGCTGTGTTTTACCTAAATTAAAAATGACCTCCGGCCTAGCAAGATGTAAGGATCAAAATTATGGCCTCTGTCCCAAAAGTAAGGGGGTGTTAACCTTTTTTATTCAAGAATGAACTATTAGATGATATATATGTCAATATGGTTTATTTAGATGGAATACTGGAATAGGATCCATTGGAGTTGAAACAAATTGAAAGAAAGAACATTCTCTCTGTAAAACATGTATAAATGCAATCGATATATATGAGGAATTCTAATGTTATACATGGACTATTATGGTTACAAAAATTATCAAATATCTCAGAATCATTCTTTGTGATACAGAATCATCTGTTTAGCCAACATTAATTTATTTACTTCAACCTTTACAATCTTATATTTTAAGACCTTAAAAGTTATCCAGCAACCGATTTTTGGTCCAATGTATGGTTAGTAGAATTTGATTTTTGAAGACTAACAAGTGAGTAGTAAGCTCCACTTGGCCCTTTAGCCAGTAACGACCCATGGTTTCCTTTCTCAATAACCTTCCCCTTCTCTAAAACTGCAATTGTGTCACAGCTTTGTATGGTGCTTAATCTATGTGCCACCACCACACTTGTTCGCCCCACCATCATTCGCTCGAGTGCATCTTGTACTACTTTTTCCGATCGACTATCTAATGCACTAGTGGCTTCGTCTAGCAACAAAATGGTGGGGGTTTTTCAGTATGGCACGGGCTATAGCAATGCGCTGCTTTTGTCCTCCAGAGAGTTGTACACCACGATCACCACACCATGTATCATACCCATCTTTCAAACCTGCTACAAAATCATGAGCATTGGCTGCTTTTGCAGCTTCTATGATCTCTGATTCACTAATTTCTGCAGATGCCCCATAGATAATGTTTTCATGTATAGTACCAGCGAATAATGCTGGCTCTTGGCTCACAAGTGCAATGTATTTTCTTAGAGTTCTTAAATGGTACAATCTTATATCTCTTCCATCCACTTTGACAACCCCTTTAACCGGGTCATAAAAGCGCTCGATCAACCCAATTATGGTTGATTTTCCCGATCCACTTTGTCCAACCAATGCAGTTGATTTCCCAGCTTCAATGTTGATAGAGAATCCGTGAAAGATCCTGGTTTCAGGCCGAGCAGGGTAGGCAAAATCAACGTTATGTATCTCTACATGACCAGTGATGATCCCAGGCTTCTTACCATGGGGGTCCTCGGGCTCTATTTCGCTACAACGGTCCAATATAGCGAACACAGACTTTGCTGCATCAGAACCTTTGGACAGATCATTTGTCATGGCTCCCGCTTCTGCGATGACTCTTCCAGTGGTTATTAAGATCAAAAATGTCCTGAAAAAGGCTTTTGGCTCAAGATGACCTTCACTAATCAATTTCCCACCATACCATAAGCTTAGAGCCCAAACACAACTCACAAGGCTTTGAGAAAGCCCAAGTCCAACTCCTGCATACCAAGCTTGCTTGATACTCTCGTGCATCGGTGCTTTTTGGGCCTCTTCCATAATTTTAAGGATTCGTGTTTGAGATGAAAATGCCGTGACAGTACGTAGATTTGAAACAGCTTCGGCTGCTAGCTTACTGCTTTCATCTTGTGATTTCAGGGCCTTTTGTGACATGTTCTTTAAGAGAAGTTTCTTGCAATAGAAGCAAACGACTATGATCGGCTGAACCACTATCACAACTACTGCCAATCTCCATGCAATCACCAGCCCCATTGTAAAGGAAACCATCACTGCTGAGAATGTTTGAATTAGAAGTGAGCCTCGATCTCCCACCAAAGATCGTACCTGCGAAACCATTGACATACATTTGTATCATGTAAGGTTCCTTAAACTTTTTGTGCTTTACAACGATGTTTGTTAATAAAAGGAAACCATCAAGTACTTGCAGAAAAGAAACGCAAGTACACGTAAAATCCATACCCCATTTGCATCAGTGGCAAGCCTTGAACAGATGGCTCCACTTGAATTTGCATCACGATCGAACCACCCAATTTCAAAGGTGAGTATCTTGGACAACATCTTTTCTCGGATCCTTTTTGTTAAGTTTTCTCCCATGGCTGCAAAATTGTAATGCTGGATTATGCTGATTACCATAGTAAAAACTGCCAAACCCACAAAACATAATGCATAAATCCTTGTTTTGCTCTTGATCTCATCGTGATCCTCTAAAAAATAGACTGATGTGATCGACCCCTGCGAGAAAGAAAAAACTGGCTGAGTTGCACCACACAGAATCGCTCCTATGCTCCCAAATATAGCTTGCTTCCATTCAGGACTGTTCATTTCTAAGAGTCTCTTGAAGGATGGCACTGGAGGTTTTTTCTTGTCTTGTGAGGTAAAGTTGTCATCTTCCATGCAGTTGACTGAATTTATAGAACTTGACCGGCTCTCCATCGAGCGCTTACGGATGCTCGTGCTGTGGATATCCGATGTTGAGAAAGCCAATGAAGGTGTAGGCGGTTTATAAGTGTTGGAAGGTCGATCATGTTGCTTGGCTTCTTGCAGGGAAACGAGTGACTTGTAGAAGCCATTTTCATGTTGAATGAGTTCATCATGGGATCCAGACTCGACCACCTGTCCATTCTGAACCACAACTATCACGTCTGCATTTCTAATCGTGGAAAGACGGTGAGCTATGATGATGGTGGTTCGACCAATGGCTGCACATTCAAGTGCTTCTTGAACGACCCGTTCGGATTCTGTATCGAGTGCACTTGTTGCCTCGTCCAAGAGAAGGATACGAGGGGACTTGATTATTGCACGGGCGATTGCAATTCTTTGCTTCTGTCCACCAGACATTTGAATTCCTCTTTCACCAACCTGTGTTAAGTAAGCATCAGATATCATTGAGTATATTATGAAAATTTAAGTGTTTAATAATGATTAAGTTTATGGCCTTATTGTCCTTGAGCATTTAGCTTAGTGGTGAAAATGACATCTCTCATTCGAGAAGTATTGTGTTCAAACCTTGGGTGGACATAGGAAGTCCCTCTATAAGGGTTTGGCTTGAGAATACCCAATTTCAAGTCTGAGGGGCAGGGTTTACCGCTTATTAATCGTCGTGCCTTCGGGCGGATTAGTAGAGGGTTTTCCCCTTTCTGGTATTTAAAATAGACATTTCTACTTCGAGAGAGCTCTTAAGCGCGGACCCGGTTAAGACAAAGTATGTTAGACCTCTCGCTGTCGAATCGCGACACGAAGTTTTAAACGAAATTCACTTTAAAAAAAAAAGAGTTTATGGCCTTATTCTTTTATTAATTTCTTTTAGCAAAAATTGATATCTTTTAGAATACGTACGTTGTATATATTGCCACGTGGCAAAACTTGCAAATCATTTATTGGTAGTACAATCCCTGATGAAATTCCAGTAAGTTAAGGATTACAATTTACAAGATTCATATTTCTAAGACAAAATTAAGGAGTGTGTAGGCTGACAATTGGGTACCTGTTAAGACCTGTTAAAGTAACTGTTAAGCAAAAAATGTACTATGCAACTTTTTCTATTTTTAAAAATAATTATTTTTAATATTTTAAAGTTCAACATTTAACTTTTTTGATACATAAAACGAATAACTGTCACGCTCAAATCATCAAAGGCAAGTGTTAAATGAGTCGTTTTCATGTTTGAAAGCTGAGAATTTTGTGCGCACCGAACCTGTTAAGACACGATTTGCCAGCCTTTGTGATTCATACGTACTTTAAGTTAACATTTCTTTTTTTTTTAACCAAGGGGTACTATATTATTAAGTAGTAATAGTAAATTGCTAGAAAGGATTATATAGTTATGTACATATAAATACAATAAAACAAGAATTAGGATTTGAAATCCAATCACGCTGATTAATTTTGCAATGATAATTCCTATTTATGATTCATTTGAAAAAAGTTTGACGTTCTCCATGATTCCTTATCAGATGCATGCCCGCATGATGCGTCACTAATGGTGATATTGGCGGTGGTGGTCACAGGCACTGACAGCGGATGGTGGGATGGTGATTAATATAAAAGTAATTGATGTATAAAGGCTAATATAGTTATTTCAAGAGTTAGGTGGTCTATATTGTGTATTACGGAGTATTTTGATAAGGGAAGTGATATTAGTACCACATAAGTTGATTAATTTACCATAACTATGCATTAACTGTTTGTACAGTGTGTTGTAATACTTGTACAGGGTGGTAAATTAATCAAGTTTGGTGGTACGAATATCACTTCCCTTTTGATAAGGGTATTATAGATTGATTTATTAGGCGTAGAATTTTAAATTAATTTAGTCCCATCGGGTCTACTTTTTGAGGAAAGAATTTGCTCCAAGGATTAATTAACTTTGAGTCAACTATTATATGTCCTACTTGGCTACATCATTATTCCTTTTTAATTAACTTAATATATAAGGATGAAATCTTTGACCCAGAACATTTGGATATGCTATCTAGAATGACAAAAATATATATTACTTTCGTCCCATATTAAGTGTTATTTTTTGAGTCGTTTCTTTCAAATTTAAATATAAGTATTTTTGTTTGTGTTATATAACACTTGATATAAATTATATGAATAGATTGAGTTTTATATGTAATTTTTTATTGGTATAATCTGCATCAACTTATTGCATAATATAAACAAAAACATTTGCGATCAAAGTCGAAAGACAAAGACTTTGATAGTCAAACTAAGAAACTTAAAATGGGACGGAAGGAATATTTTACTCCCACGTTCTTGTTTTATATATATGAGATTTTTTTAACATGTGCCACAAGTCACATATTTTAAATCATTAAAACATAAAAATTTTATAAATAACGAGTAAGATAATAAATAGACATTAATGAAGTGTTATAATTAATCACGGGCACGTATTAGAATGCTTATAACGGTCCATGGTCAACATCTCGTTGTCTAGAGTATGTGCAAGGCTTCACCATCATACAGTGAGGTATCTCTGATGTCGTATCCCGACCGAATGTTTGGAAAAAAAACTATGTATAATAAGCCGGACTAAATTGTCATTAAGACTATACGATTATAATATGATTTATGGGATACCGGAATATGTAAAACTTATTGGAAAAAAAAATCAATGTTAAAATATTAATATAAAGGGTGGTACAGTTCGATCTCGAAGGGCGGTTAATGTCAAGATTAATTGTTAGGGTGCGTTTAATTGGGGAAAACACCCATGTTTTTCATTTTTGTTTTCAAAGATTACTTGGAAAACAAAAAACGCAATCAAATCATTAGCAACTCTAAGGAGGTGCCTTATGCCTCCGTCCTTCACTTGTACTCCATTCGTCCTCCATAGGTCCTCCATAGAACACCATAGGGTTGGACTTGTCCTTGGACTCGTCTTTGGTCACTCGTCCCCCCATGGACGAGTTGTTTAAGTTTTTTTTCTTTTTAAAATTTTTTTTTTGTGAGTGTATAATTAAATAAAAGGTGGGTCCAAGACTAGTCCTTGGTATAAGGTTGGTTTTAGGGGGATTAGTCTTTGGATGGTTTTTTGCTGATATGGTGCTGATTATGACTATTCCTCCTAAGGATGAGTCCTGGCATAAGGCACCTCCTAATAGGGATGAGCAAAAATACCGAAACCGAACCGGTACCGAAAATCGGTACCGATGGGGATTCGGTATCGGTATCGGTTTTTGGAATTTGGTGAAATCTGTTTCTGTACAAATCGGTTCGAACCGGTACGGGGAAACCGATTATTAGTACCGAAAATGCAGTTTGTTCAAAATATGTTATATTCTTGCTAGTTGTATGTATGCTAATGCACTTTACTGCCTATGAAGCCTCTCCGTAATGTTAAACAGGTAACTAGTTGGGTCTCATTGTTAAGGATATATAAAAATTAAACACTTATATTCCATCCAGATATATGAGCATTCATATTTGTGCATTTAAGCTCTTTCTTCTACAACATAATTTCCCTGGTTTAAAAAAATCCTCCTGCTTAAATTATGTTGATAATCACAAACAAATTGTTGAAAGAATTTACACTTTCTCAAAAGTGTGGGCTTGGAATGCCTTATGCCATTCATCTGAACAATTTACTTTAATTGAACTCAGAACTTGGTAAAGGAAATACACGTACATATCCAACACCATTGATTATTTTGTTTGAAGATGGTAAATTATTTTTAGCACAAACAAATGTATGTTACGATGATGAGGAAGTTACAAATTAAATACCACTATCTTTTCGTTTTAGTACATCTCAACGTCACCCACCTTTATTTGTTTCTCCTATATTTCTAGTTTTCTACCATCAACAATATTGTTTTGAAAACACACACTCACACAAGTTGTGTATGTATGTTACAACATCAAGTTGAAATGATGGGATTGTCGAAGAAAAATAAAGATACCCACACAATTTTGCTAGTTATTTTATGTATTTTCGGTACTATTCGGTTTTGGTACCGAAAAACCGACACCGGTACGGGTACCGAATCGGTACCGTACCGAGGTAATCGGTACGGTATTCGGTTCTCACTTTGGGCTATTTTCGGTTTCGGTACTAGTCGGTTTCGGTACGGTTCCGTACCGAAAACCATCCCTACCTCCTAAATATGTATTCCTTCAAGTTTAGGATTGTTACATTCCCGATTTGTGTCCTAGCTAGTGAGAGACAAACCCAAATATGTGTGGCTATATGAGGCGTTATAGTTTTCTTTATCTATGCATTGTAGTTGTCAGAAGAATTAGTCTTCGAATAAATAATTAATAGTGTTTAGTTGTCAAGGTTTTTTGTTAGTGTTGTCAGGTTTGTTTCAATCGGAAACAATTATATTGGTATTACGCAAGCTGGTGTTTTTGTGTTGTTGTCATAAACAATAATATTGTTTTTGGCTTTAATTTGTTGCCTTCGGAAATTTAGTGAACGAGTTTTTTAGATATTCACTTCTCAAATTCTAACAAAACCTTCATATACACATTTTCTCGGTCTTGTTACAACAAATTAGCAAGAAACTAAAATATATATTCATGACACGATTCATTAGGTATATGCATCTCTTTGTATAGAAGAACAAAAAAAACTGCTACATTGCTAATAAATATCTGGAAACACTGCGATATATGAGTAGTATCAAGCTATTAAGTACTCCGTATTTTGATGGTTAATTACTACTCGTAGTTAACAGCGATGGCCCTAAGAATTGATGAAGTGCCCAGCCTAGTCAGGAAAAAATGCCCCTAACGCTTAACGAATTCAAATATATAAACTTTTTTTTATAAATGAATAACTAATGTTACAAAAATAAATTATATATATAACAAAATGGTAGTAATTAGTTAAATGGAATCAAATGCATATTTATTTATACATATATAACACGTTATACATTACATATATAATATATATCTGTATCTATAATTTCAGAATTTTATGCCCCTATAAATTATGTCCCGGCCGGGAATCGGGTTTGCCCCTCCTCCTATGCTAGTTAATACTGACGTAAAAAAAATTAATATTTGTTAAAACTGGAAAGTTGGAAAAAGAAACAGTACCTGGGTGTCATAGGCTTGAGGCAATTGAGAGATGAAGTTATGAGCATTTGAAGCTTTTGCTGCTTCAATTACTTCTTCCATAGTTGCATCTTCCTTTCCAAAACATATGTTTTCTTTTATAGTTGTCGAAAATAGAGAAGGCTCTTGACTTACCAAACCCATTTGCGATCTTAGCCATTTTACTTGAAGCTTGTCAATCCTCACCCCATCTAAACAAATATCACCTCCTTGCGGATCATAAAACCTTTGCATCAATGCAATCACCGTTGACTTACCTGACCCGCTCCCACCAACTAGAGCTACCGTCTTCCCTGCAGAAACTTTTAATGTAAAGTCTTTTAATATTACTGAGTCCGGTCTTGATGGGTAAGAAAAGGTTACA
Organism: Erigeron breviscapus; assembly: GCA_034093135.1. Classification (NCBI taxonomy): domain Eukaryota; kingdom Viridiplantae; phylum Streptophyta; class Magnoliopsida; order Asterales; family Asteraceae; genus Erigeron; species Erigeron breviscapus. The sequence goes on along the minus strand of CM067169.1, from coordinate 5,615,414 downwards.
TTCTTGAACTCAACATCCCCAGAGACTTCTTGCAGTATATGCCCTTCTGTGCTATATGAATCAATCTCTGGAACTCTTTTTATCACTTCCCTTACACGCTCACTAGCAGCTATTGCGTCTGAAAACGACTTCATGTTTGACAATGCAGAACCCAATGCTCTGTGAATTTCTAATTGTTAACTATAACCCATATGGCAGAGCAATGTTAATCATGTGAATAATCAATTGAAAGAGCTAATTAGAAAACAAAAGATTCCGTTTTAATTAAGTAGGTTTTGGTTCAAACAAAACAAATATTAAAGCAAAACAAATAAAACAAGAAAGAAAAGAAAAACTTACAGTCCACCAAAGCCAATTGCACTTCCAACACAAAACACGGTGCCTCCCTTGGCTCCATGGTACATCACCAATCTACTACCGTACCAACACATGAAAGACCAGATGGCGTAAACTATACCATTGCCTCCAATCGCTAATCCTTTAGCTAAACCTTGCTTTAGACCTAACTTCACCGTGTCTTCCAAAGCATTAGAGAAATCAGTTACCGTCTTATTTTCACCAACATAAGAATAAACTGTCCTCACTGAAGAAAGCGTTTGCTCCACCACAAAACCAGCCTTATTATACTCTTTCTTGATCTTTCTTGACAAGTTTATTAGAATCCTTCCGTAGATCAAACCCGGTATAACTAAAAGTAAAGTAAATGGTAGTGCAGCAAGTGCTAGCCTCCAAAGTAATATAAATGACACAACATATGCCCCTATGAAAGTAGCCAAATTCATCACAATTTGTGGCGCCTGCATTTTTGTTCAAAATAAATAGATTACAGTTAAAACTAGTATAACATGTTACGGGTTAAACCTAAGTTAATTGCCAAAGAACGTAGAAAACTTAATTATCCTAACCTTTTCACTTATGAAGTCTTGAATGATGAGGCTATCACTTGAAACACTGGTAACGATTTCGGTTGTGCTTGTAACATTCATGTCAAAATACGCCACTTCTTGCCTTAAAACTGCTTTCAAATACCTTGATCTTAGTCTTGATGCTTGCCTCTCTGCTGTTCTTGACCAGCAATACCCCTCTACATATACATCAAAACCCATTAGATATATATAATACACTATATATATGTAAAATATATAGATATTCCAATTCATTTTAGAAAAAGAAAATGGAACCTACCAAGAAAACATGCAAAATATGTCCCAATAGACAAGTAACAAAGATTTACAGCATTCTGAGAATTAAAAAAAAAAAAAAAAGGTAGATTAAATGATCATAATCAATCAATATAAGCTTGATATAAACATATAATCATGCATATATGTGATGTTAACCTTATTGATCTTGTCAACGTAGACATCCTTCGGTAAAGTAGAAGAACCTCCTATACTGTTCAATATGGCGGTTGCGAAAATTATCCTTATTGGCAACCCCATTCCATCGCCGACAGCACCTAGAAACCCAAGAGCCATCAGTAACATGTCGGTACCGTCTGCATGCATGAACAGTGATCGGAATGATCCATTTCTGACCACCTTGTCTTTCTCTATGCCTTGTTTACTCATGTTAACAGAACCTATAGGTACGGTTCTCTCAAGACTAATAAGAGGGACTATATATATATGTCTATAGTTAAATTTGGAATTCGTTTTTTGCTTATAAAATTCTAATTAACTCATTATTTGAAAATGAAAATATATCGCATACTAGAGTCGCTGTTGGTACAGTACAGTTGGTATAAAGATAAAGGCTAATATAGCTCGATCTATCTTGGACCACTAAAGTTTAGCCAAAGTCATAGACAGACCCCATATAGCCACGTCCTGTCCGCTATTATTTATTTGGGTTTTGCCCAGAGTACAAGTTATTACGGTATGTTTAATTTATGAACTCAAATTTTATTAAAATTATAAAAATATGCATTTTTTATGATTTATTAAAACGAATTTCATAAAAGATGGATACCCGTATGACGGGGCGGCGGCGGCGGGTAGCGTAGTTTATTGATCTAATTATTTAAAGTTAATTGATGTAAAAAAGGTAAATCATGTAGATTTATTTATTAAAGATATATTTAGTAGACAATGTATATTTTGGGAGGGGATTCCCTCAAGTTACCTGTTAGGGTAATCTTGACCCTTAAATGAAATTTAAGAGACAAGATTCAAAGATAATTCTTGAATCTTAGCCTTAGATTGTCATTCAAGGGTTAAGATTTCTTAAGTTGCGGAGAGAATCCTCTCCCATGTATTTTAGTTATTATGAATATTGAAAGTTTAAGGCATTCTACGGAGATCAAAACTCCAAATTGAAAAGCCGTATGGGGAAAATGTGACGATGTATTGTTGTTTGTCTGTTTGCAGTTAAGACAAGAAAAAACTATCGCCGTTCAAAAACAAGGATAAGAAGAAAAAAAAATTCAACTAAAGAGTTTGGGCCAGAACGAATTATTGGGTCATACGGCTGCTAGTCAAAGCTATGGCGAAGAGTTGACTTGTTAGTCATTATCGATGATATGGTCAGCGATCTGCCATACGCCCCGTTAATTTACCTTATAGAAACATAAAGATATGTGAAAAGAAAGTTTTTATCGGCAAACATCAATTTTCATAAATAATTAAAAGGATTACAACGAGCTAATTAAGTCGTCATTAGAGAACAAAACACCAATAGTTTACTCCAATTCATACCCCAAAAGCAAAATAAATATAAATTATACTAAACAACAAACATGCATCAATTATCTAGTGCAATTAGAAGCTATCCATCTCAACCCTCTACCCGAATCTAATTTAAACCGACCAGATTCGTGGATAGATAGATTAAAGAGACAACTTAACTGACTTAACACAAAATAATGCAATCTAATAAAGTATAAAAGTTTTAAGTAACATTAATATTATGATTTTGGGAGGAGTGAGTGACACGTACAAGTTCATGACCAGTCAAGCGATAATATACAATAATAAAGATTTGTGTTACTTTTATGCTAATTTTCTATTTGTCGAGTCTCATCAAGATTTAAGAAAATGTTTATATTTCCTATCACCCTGGTGAACTGTATCGCTTTAAACAATTGAAAAATAAATTACTGTATTATTTAGAATAACAAACGTTTTTCAAAGTCACGCATTCTTGAATTACTTATTCTGACAACTCATTTGTTAAAATGAATTATTGTAGTTATTGCCTTATTGGTCTTTATTTTTCTTTGTGGATTCACAAATTTAGTATTAAAAAAATATATTTGGTTTACGACTTAATTCACCAACAAGATATTGCAATTTTTCATTTGATCACCAAAATTAAACTTTTCTATTTATATATTCCGTTATCACCCGTCGTCGTTACAGTCATTGTCGTCACATCGTGGTCGTGCGTTTAGTTAATTTAAAAGATCTCTACAATATATTAAATTTATATTAATTTCAATTTATTGAAAATTAGACTTTTTATCTAAAAAACGCTACAATCTCTTATATTAGTTTAACCTCAACTAACTAAGGTTAGACTTTTTTAATTTTAATAATATCTATAGCTTATTAGATTTTTTTTATTAATTAAGATAAAGTTGGACTTAAATATTGATACAAACATTTTTAATTTAACTTAATATCTTATATAATTGTGTTACAAAAAAAAAGTAAAAATATTCCAAAAGTTAAGGATATATATGCATACCATCATTACGTATCAAGCAACAATTATAAATTTATAAGTATATTGATACTTTTATTCTTGTCTGTTCACATCATATTTTCTTCATTTCTTCTATTTAAGATATATCACTACCAAGAATACATTTTTTTTTCTTAAATATTTTATTATTTTCTATAAATAAATATTAGTTTATTTTTATTGGTTGTAAAAATGATTGGATGTAATTTATCTATTCTTTATCTTAAGGGTGGGGGGAGTGCTTCACCACCCCTCCCCGGTTTTTCACTTCCTCCCCGCCCACTCCCTAAATGCACGGAGTGCTTCACCGCCCCTCCCCACCCTTTTTTATTTAATTCATTTTCTATTTATTTTAACAAACTAAATAAATTAAAACTTTAACTTAAATTAAAAATACAACCACAAAATACAACTACAACACATAAATTTTTATTCAACACACAAAATAACTTAAACACATAAATTTTTATTCAGCACAACTAAAACGCCGGATCCATCTGACTGAAGAAATCATCTGCGGGTTGCGGTCTGTAGACATTTTCAGTGGTGTTTTGTGGCGGAGCAGGAGGTGCCATTGAATCGAGATTGTTTGGGGGCGGTGGGTTTTTGCGACGTTTGGGAAGTTGATTAAACACTGGATCTTTTCGTTTTTGATTACCCTTTCCTCTATTCATTTTTGTGAATTTTGTGTGATTTGAAGGTGTGATTTGAATAAAAAAAAAACGGCAGTAGCAGTAGCTATGGAAAACAAGAAAAGAAAAGAGAAGAAGAAGAAGAAAAAAAGAAAAAGAAGAAAGAGAAGGTAACGGTCGGTTTAGATGTGGGCCCCATATGCAACGTTTTTTTTTATTATTATTCATGTAACGGTCAATTCATTCGAGAGCCACCCGGGGACAGCCCTCTCCATGCCGGTCACCACCCAACCGGTACCACGGGGCGGTGTTCCCTTAGGTACCGGACCGGTACCGATGTGGTCACCGTTCCACTCCGTCCACCCTTATCCACGACGAGATGTTCATCTCTTTCTTACTACGAGCACAAGACACAACACTGACAACAGTCCAACTACCAAAAAGGCGCCAAAAAAAGTACCATGAATAGGGGATTAGGGCTGTAAGAAAAAAAAAAACATCCATCATATCCTAGACAGACTACTTCATCACCAAAAAGCATGTCTCGTATATAAGAAAGTAAGAACTTTTCGTATATTATCATTTGACTATATGTTGTAAATTTAAAAAAATTAATTACAGCAGATTGACTTTTATCTATACTCCTTTTCCTTTATAAAAGAAACTGAACCCCCTCCTTAAATTTAAGCACTTGATATGTCTAATTTACCCTTCATCTTAATACATCCTTATTTTCATTTTGTAGACTATGACTAAAATGCCTTTAAAAAAATTCAGCCTTTTATCTCTCCCTCACGCGGAAACACGTAGCAAAAACCCTAACTCACAATTCGTCCCCCTCCTCCCCCCTTTCACATCCCATCGCAAAAATTCATCACATCTCCGGCCGCAATGAAATTACTTTTACGTTAATAATCATACCGCCACCGCCGCCGTCATCACCGCTGCATTGCGCGGACACCAATCTAGTTTTTTATTAAACATATACAGTACTAGTTAAATAAAATATCATATCAATAAATATAAAACCATATATTCGATCAAGTAATATAGTGCTAATTAATAATAATATAAATCAAATCATATATTAAAAAGTGTCGTCCTGTTTTAACATTACCAACACTGCTTGTAGCACATTAAAATATTTAGTACTTGGTTACATTGTGTAATTAATTAATACTTGGGTTACAGTTCAAAAAATATTATTAATACTTGGGGTAACTTAATACGATACTACGATAGTGCTTTAGAGCACATTGTTGTGACTAGTGCTTGGAGCACAATGATATGTGTAGTGCTGAAAGTATCTTGATATGCTTGTACGAAGCATCTTATAATTCAGTAACCAATTGCTTAGTTGTTAATGTTTTTGATAAGGTGCTCCACTGTACATTAGCCAAAACTTTGACCCAAGGTGTACCTTGGCTGAATTTGGAAGAAAATAATGGCATCTATATGTTGAATTTTTTGTTTCGATACCAGCACAATGTGTGTCAAAATATTCCCTTGGAATGTTTGAAACTAGAAATTATGCCCCGCGTTTTCGTTGTATACGAATGATAAAAATGTTTCGCTATATGTGTTTAGTTATATCCAAGTTGTTGTCACTTTTAATTACAATCAAATTACAGACTTTAAAATGTCAATAAGTACTATCATAACACTGTAAACAATTAACCAATGAATAAAAAAGGCTTAAAAGTTAAAACCATATTCATTGAAAATCACCGTGCATTATGAAAATTATTGTGCATCAATATATATATATATATATGACAAAATGGAGTATGTGGCTGTTAGACACCCAAGCTTGGGTGTAGAACCTCTCACATACTAATTTTTTAATATATCTATATATGTTTGGCCCCCCATGCTTTTTATGGATTAAAAAAATAAGATGTGAAGCTTGGGTGTCTAACAGCCACATAAACCCTAACACTATATATATATCTAAATTATATATATATATAATATAACATATATATATATATAGGAGAGAGATCAAATGAGAAGGTGTGTTAAGGAGAGAAGGGAGAGAAGGTTATATGAACCAATCAGAACGTGACATGTGACTTTAAAAAAAACACACGGTGGCATTTTGGTAAATAAATCAAACTTTTGTGAAGCTTGGTCAGCCTGGGTTCTGGGTCAGCTTGGGTTCTGGGTCAGCTTGGGTTCTGGTCAGCTTGGGTTTGGGTCAGCTTGGTCAGCTTGGGTTCTGGGTCAGCTTGGTCAGCCTGGGTTCTAGGTCAGTTTGGGTTCTGGGTCAGCTTGGTTGGTCAGCTGGGCTGGGTCAGCTTGGTAAGCCAACCCCAAGCTGACCCAACCCAACCCCAAGCTGACTCAACCCAACCCCAAGCTGACCCAACCCAACCCCAAGCTGACCCAACCTGACCCAGACCCCAAGCTGACCCAACCCCAAGCTAACCCAACCTGACCCAGACCCCAAGCTGACCCAACCCAACCCCAAGCTGACCCAACCCAGAACCCAAGCTGACCCAAAACCCATAATCTACATTTGTGTAGATTAATTTACATTTGTGTAGATTATGTGTAGATTGTGTCAAGCTGACCCAACCCAAGCTAACCAAGCTGACCCAACCCAACCCCAAGCTGACCCAACCCAACCCCAAGCTGACCCAAAACCCATAATCTACATTTGTGTAGATTATGTGTAGATTGTGTCAAGCTGACCCAACCCAAGCTGACCCAACCCAACCCCAAGCTGACCCAACCCCAAGCTGACCCAACCTGACCCAGACCCCAAGCTGACCCAACCCAACCCCAAGCTAACCCAACCCAGAACCCAAGCTGACCCAAAACCCATAATCTACATTTGTGTAGATTATGTGTAGATTGTGTCAAGCTGACCCAACCCAAGCTAACCAAGCTGACCCAACCCAACCCCAAGCTGACCCAACCCCAAGCTGACCCACCCCAAGCTGACCAACCCAACCCCAAGCTGACCCAACCCAACCCCAAACTGACCCAACCCCAAGTTGACCCAACCCAAGCTGACCCAACCCCAAGCTGACTCAACCGAACCCCAAGCTGATCCAACCCAACCCCAAGCTGACCCAACCGAACCCCAAACTGACCCAACCCCAACTGACCCAACCCAAGCTGACCCAACCCAACCCCAAGCTGACCCAACCAAGCTAACCCAACCCCAAGCTGACCCAACCCCAAGCTGACCCAACCCCAAGCTGACCCAAAACCCATAATCTACATTTGTGTAGATTATGTGTAGATTGTGTCAAGCTGACCCAACCCAAGCTGACCCAACCTGACCCAGACCCCAAGCTGACCCAACCCAACCCCAAGCTGACCCAACCGAATCCCAAGCTGACCCAACCGAACCCCAAACTGACCCAACCCCAAGCTGACCCAACCCAAGCTGACCCAACCCCAAGCTGACTCAACCGAACCCCAAGCTGATCCAACCCAACCCCAAGCTGACCCAACCCAACCCCAAACTGACCCAACCCCAACTGACCCAACCCAAGCTGACCCACCCAACCCAACCCCAAGCTGACCCAACCCAACCCCAAGCTGACCAACCGAACCCCAAGCTGACCCAACCCATCCCAAGCTGACCCAACCCCAAGCTGACCCAACCGAACCCCAAGCTGACCCAACCGAACCCCAAAGCTGACCCAACCCAACCCCAAGCTGACCCAACCCAAGCTGACCCAACCCCAAGCTGACTCAACCGAACCCCAAACTGATCCAACCCCAAGCTGACCCAACCAACCCCAAGCTGACCCAACCCAACCCCAAACTGACCCAACCCCAACTGACCCAACCCAAGCTGACCCATCCCAACCCCAAGCTGACTAAGCTGACCAACCAAGCTGACCCAGAACCCATGCTGACCAAGCTTCACAAAAGTTTGATTTATTTACAAAATTGCCACCGCGTGTTTTAATTTAATTTGACACATGGCGCGTTCTAATTGGCCCATAGGACCTTCTCTCCCTTCTCTCCTTAAGACACCTTCTTCCAGGATCTCTACCCTATATATATATATATAATATATAATCTTCATATATATACTATATATATATATATATATATATATAGGGGTGGGATAAATTGAGTCCAGCTTAATTTGAGTCCAAAAAGGGTCCATGTAACTTACACATGTGTAAGTCGTGGTGGCGGTGGTCGCCGTCGCCGGAAAATCATGGTGGTGGTCGGAGATGATGGTGGTGGTGGTAGGAGGTGGTTGGAATTTGAGGAGATGGAAGAAAATCAATGGACTCAAATTGGACTCAAAATAAACTGGACTCATTTTATCTTTTCCCTATATATATATATATACCATATATATATATTATAAGTTTTTATGTGCCGAAAATCATCGTGCATCATTATTTTAAGAACCCACTTTTTTAAGAACCTTGAAAAATCTTAAATTATGTATTGGATCACATATATTTTTTGTTCATTCACATGTGAAACATTATAAAAATATATGTGTAACACCCGTCGTTTAAAAACCTGGATTTTGAAAAATCTTTGCCAAACGGCGTTTAAAATAAGCGGAAAGGATCACATATAAAATCTGCCCCATCCGTAACGGATGGTACCTTTAAAATTGGTGTTACTTCTAGCATCGTCAAAATAATAAAAGTAAATCCAAGCTTTGGCACCTACATAAATGCCCATCATTACAATTCTTAAACATAAACAAAATAGGCAAACATAAGGCTAAAGGAAGTCTAAGCGTTTAATGTCTTTGCTAAGCTTCTTTATTCATTCTACCCAACTCTCACCAAGCTAATCCTCGCCTAGCTCAAACTTGGTTATCCTGAAGGCACAACATTTTCAAAGAACAAGTGTTAGCTAATAAAATTAGCTAAGTAAGATAACATAGATTTGAAAACGTTTGCCAATTACATATATTAACAAAATCTGCATTTTATGTTAATATCACACACATTCATAACATCATAAGATACACATTAGGTTCATCATGTCCTAAGGTGTGCCTATACTTTCTTTCTTCATCTTTCTTTCTTTATTTCTTTGCCAAGATGTAGGCTAAGTGACTTATGCCACTTACATAGGGATGTGGGGTTGTGTGAAGGCGGTCATAGACCATACTTGGAGTCCTCACACCCGACATGATGGGTAACCATAAGGTGGTCCATCGGCGTCGTTAAGGAATGACAAAGTCAATCCAACTGAATAAGCCGTTTATGCCTTTACGCATTGGTGGTTAGTTACTCCACCCGGAATACTCAAACGTAACTATGCCACAAGGAGCAACTCAAGTGACCACGTACGCACCAGCCCCGAAGAGCTAGCACGGGTTAAGCTTAACACCAGACTTTACATAATGCTCGAGACTTTAATCGCTTAATTAGTTTAGGCTACTCTTTCACCTAAGCTAATCACATATCATCTTTTACTTTAGGGCCCTTAACGTGCACGTGAACATGGCAATCCTAATCAAGGACTAGTGACTAGGTGATCAAGCCACACATGCAAATATATATCATATCATTTCGACATTTTCATACATATATAATCATTCCATCATTTCATGCATATATACTTACCTCATACCATTGCAACCTGCATATGTATGTTAATCATCATTAATGATAAGTAATACCTCCTTTGCAACCTCCCATAGTCACCCATGAACATAAAACGTGCATACATATTCAATTGGAAGGTTTAACTTATGAAAACGTATTTTGTTGTACCAACAGGTGACAAAAGATGTTATCTTACCTCGATACAGCTTACCAACAAGTTAAAAGTATCTTATAGTGCTTGCTAAGTGCTCCCGACAACCTAGAACGAGTATAAGATCGAATATAAGCTAAACGAAATACTTTGTGCAACCTGGGCATCAGGTGCGTCGCACTTGACATGTGGTGCGTCGCACAAATTCATCAGAAAATTATGAATAGATGCAGGTGCGCCGCACCTACCCATTGGTGCGCCGCATATCGGGCTTTTGGCTTAAATCCATTTTTCCAAATCTGGCTGTGGTGCGTCGCACCACCCTCCTGGTGCGTCGCACCTGGAGTGTCGACCAGAAACCTTAATTTTGTTCTTTGATCAACGAATTCCATACGAACCCAAACCCCAAATCCGCCCTGGGGACATAAAATTAACCCTTTTTCCAATACTTTTCAAGCCTTTAATCCATCAATCAATCCTTTAATGCTTTACATCACAAATCAATCATTACAACACCCAAATAACAAGAATTCGGTAAACGTTTGATCAAATAACCCAACCCAAACCCTATGGCCTGGATCGAAATCACTTCTAAGACATACATGATCAGATTTAAGAGTAAGATCATCCATATTACCTGTAGATGACTTTGAGGATTCGAAATCTTAATCAAACTTGATCGAAACGACACGAAACGATTGATTCTTGGAGGAAACTTGTTTTGAGAGGGAGGGGATCTTTTCCTAGGGCTTAATCACGAAAATTAGCAGCTATTGGAGTCTTACTAGACCTTAAACTCCTGACCATAAGTTTCCTTTAGTGCCCATAGGCCCCTCGACTTCCTAAACTTTACTTTCGTAGCTTAATTAACTTACCGGGAGACTTAACGATCTAACAAGCACTTAACTTTCATACTTTACTTTAAATTACTTTCATTTAATTCATTTTACTTCATTTCATATTAAACACATAAGCATTTAATCACATAATCCCTTATAGGGCACATAAACATAACGGTCCTAACGTTAATTAACGGAAAGTCAAATAGTCAAACATAAAACGTTCGGGATGTTACAATATGTTACAGAAGAAAATTTTTCCAAAACCTTATATATAGCCGTTTTTTCACATGTGAATGAAAACGTGAACATATTCATTCACAAGTTCACAAAAGGCTATTTTGAAGGTTTTTTAAAAAAGTTTCTTCTACAACATACTTTTTTATATCATTTCACATGTGAATGAACAAAAAAAAACATGTGATCCAATACATAATTTGAGAGTTCTCATGGTTCTTCAAAAAAAATGGTTCTCAAAATAAGAAAAGTATATATATATATATATCAATTGCTTTGTGAATCTACGTGCATCAATTTAACCATGATCCTAAGGTCAAGATCTTGTCCTATTTGTTTTACTTTAATACTTATTTTACTATAACCAACTCTTTTTATATATATAAAAGATAAAAGATATGTTTTATATATATATAAAAGATAAAGGTATGCATGTTAGACACGTGAGGATGGTACAAATAGGGTCCTATATAGGGAAAGGATTTTCTAAAGTTACTAATAACTTGATAGGTCAAGTTAGAGTAATCTTGACCCTTGATTTAAAATCAAGGGTTAAGATTAAATAATCATCTTTTAATCTTAACCCTTGATTTTAAATCAAAGGTCAAGATTTACCCAACTTGACTAGTCAAGTTGTGTAACTTTAGAGAATCCTTGCCCATACTTTTATGCCCCAAGCGTCAAGCCTTCAATGCATTTATTTATGGGAGGAGATTTCTTCAAGTTATAATCTTGGCCCTTAGATGAAAATCAAGGGTCAAGATTCAAAGATAATCTTTGAATTTTGGCCTTGATTTTCAATCAAGGGTCAAGATTTACCCAACTTGACTCAAGTTGGGAAAATAACTTAAGGAAATCCTCTCCCTTTATTTATTCATTTTAATTTTAATTTAAAAAACTAAAAATTAAATGAAAAAACATTTAGTATTAAGATTTTTTTTTAACAGTATAGGTGAATTTATTATTTAAAACAAATTAACGGAGCTAGTCGAGATACATACAAGATAGAGATACGGATTAGGACAACTTTGGTCCATTACACCGATAAGTCCAATCACGCTCCAACTCATTTGCTCATGTCTGAATCCACAAAAATGTTAAACATTGCATCTCTTCAAATAAACTGCAATCAGAATCCTAGTGCTTACAGTAATATGTTTGTTTGTATTCACTAATTTTCGTTCGTTTGTATTCATTCACAAGTTGGATCAGTGGTTGGAACCTTTGCCTCTCAAGACAGAGGTCATGGGTTTGATCCTCATGCCCAGCAAGGTTGGAGGTCCTTTTTTACCTTTGGTAGAACCTGGAAGCAGTCTCTCTCTCTTTGGTAGGGGTAAGGTTGTCTACATCGCAACCTCCCCCATACACCGTCGAAGACGGTATTGCGACCCAAACTCTTAGAAGACGGAATTAGAAGTTACTTTTTGTATTCGTTCACGAGTTCAAATGAACAAATATGAACAAGTCAAATTCGTTAATGAATTAACATGGACATAGTTTTAAGTTCGTTTATTCATTTGTGAACTAGTATTTGTTAAGCTAAACGAATAAACATAAAAGAATGCTTTATATGTTCGCTCGGTTTGTTTAGACTTTAGAGTATTACCCATTGTATATGCACGGGTGATATGGAGGAATCTTTTTACTTAAACCGAATGTTTTCGCATTATTTTTCCAATTTCCGGAGTATCTCATGCACCTAGTGGGCCAAATCATCATTTTTAAAACGGGTCAATATCACTTGTTGTAACACCCGTCATTTAAAAACCTGGATTTCCAAAAACTTTTGCCTAACGGCGTTTAAAACATAGCGGAAAAGGATCTCTTTAAAATCTGTCCATCCGTAACCGGATGAGACTTTTAAATCAAATGGTGTTACCAAGTGCATCATCAAAACAATAAAAGGAATATCCAAGTCTTGGCACCAACATAAATGCCAATCATTATTACAAAGTCTTAAAACATGCTAAAGTAAATGAGGTAGTCGAACATAAGGTTAAAGGTAGTCTAAGCATTAAGGACGTCAATGCTATCTTCTTTATTGCATCTACCCATTCTCACCAAGCTATCCTTTCACTAGCTTTAAGATTACTTATCCTGAAGGCACAACATTTTCAAAAGGGCAAGTGTTAGCTAATAAATTAGCTAAGTAAGATAACATGGTATTGAAAACGTTTGCCAATTAAATATATTAACAAAATCATATCATCGTTATATGTTAATATCACATGAGCATCATAAACATAAGGAACATCATGAACATCATAAGCATCATATAGCATTACACATTAGGAACATCATAATCCTAAGTGTGCCTAACTTTCTTACGTAACTTTCTTTACTTCGTATCTTTTCTTTGTTTCTTTGCCTAGACGTAGGCTAAGTGACTTATGCCACTTACATAGGGATGTGGGGTTGTGTGTAGGCGGTCATAGACCATACAGGGAGTCCTCACACCCGACATGATGGGTAACCAATAAGGGGTCCATCGGCGTCGTTAAGGAAAGACAAAGTCATTTCCAACTGAATAAACCGTTTATGCCTTTACGCATTGGTGGTTAGTTACTCCACCCGGAATAAACAAACATAACTATGCCACAAGGAGCAACTCAAGTGACCACGTACGCACTAGCTTTACAACTAGCACGGGTTAAGCTTAACACAACTTTAAATATGCTCGAGACTTCTTTATTACATTAGTTTAGGCTACACTTTCACCTAAACTAATCACTTTTATCTTTACTTTATATTAACGTAGGCTACACTTTCACCTAAGTTAATCACATAACATCTTTACTTTAGGGCCCTTAACGTGCACGTGAACATGGCAATCCTAATCAAAGGACTAGTGACTAGGTGATCAAGCCACATATGAAATCTTATCATAAACATATCTTCACTTCATGATCATATAACATAATCATAACATCATTCCATAATCACCTATCGTAATCATGTCATCATTACATATTCACTTTACATAAGCATATCATCATTTCGTAACATAGGAACTTACCTTATGCCTTTGCAACCTGCATATACATTTCATATATCATAAAAGGTAAGCATCATACCCCATAGTAACCTCCCATAATCACCCATAAACATAAAAGTGTACATACATATTCAATTGGAAGGTTTAACTTATGAAAACGTGTTTTGTTGTACCAACAGGTGACAAAAGATGTTATCTTACCTTGGTACAGCTTACCAACGAGTTATAAGTATCTTACAGTGCTTGCTAAGTGCTCCCGACTACCTAGAATGAGTACAAGATCGATCTATAAGCTTAACGAACCTTAAGTACCAAACTGGACCTATCTGTGCACCGCACAGAAATCCTGTGCGCCGCACAAAAATCTGTGCACCGCATAAATAGCATTTGTGCACCGCACCAAAAGTCTGTGCACCGCACAAAAAGTCTGTGCACCGCACAAATCGACAAATTCTGACACAGAAACTTTGCAAAAATCTGAACATAGCATCTGTGCGCCGCACAGCCATTCTGTGCGCCGCATAACGGGCTCCCACCTGAAATCCACTTTGAAAAATTGCTTTTATGCGCCGCACAAAAGCCTTGTGCGCCGCACAAAGCCCAGTTCGACCAAAAACTAACTTTTTAACCCTTTAATCGAATCCCATACGAACACCAACCATTAATTCGACCTGGGGACATAAAATTAACTATTTTAATTGCACTTTTAACAACTTTAATCAATCAATTCGTTCTTTGGTCTTTGCTAACACATATCAACCATTTAATCACCCGAAACACATGAATTCGGTAATTAATCAACCAATTAACCCAACCAAACCCCATGGCCTGGATTGAATTCCCTTCTAAGACATACTTGATCAGATTTCAGAGGAATATAACCTATATTACCTGCACTTGATGAAGGGGATCCAAGATCTAAGTAAAACTTGCCCGAAACACGAACAAACGAAGGGATTTGATGAAGAATTGCTTTGGGAGAGGAGGGAATTCGGTTCTAGGACTTCACACAAGAATTTGTGCATATATGGGAGTCTAATTACACCTTAAACTCCTGGCCATAAGTTTCCTTTAGTGCCCATAGGCCCCTCGACTTCCTAAACGTTATTTTCATAGCTTAATTATCTTACCGGGAGACTTAACGATTTAACAAGCCCTTAACTTTCATACTTTACTTTGAATTACTTTCATTTAATTCATATTAGTTATTTCATATTAAACACATAAGCATTTAATCACATAATCCCTTATAGGGTACAAAAACTTAACGAAACTTAACGTTGACTAACGGAAGGTCAAATAGTCAAACTTAAAAAGTTTGGGATGTTACACTTGTGGGTTCCATCAGTATTCTCCAAGATTGGATCCACTTGATCCATATCTCCAACGAAAAGAGAGAAAAAGAAGGGAAAAAAATGATGTGGACCTCGTTCCGAGTTTTCATTCAGCGTAGAAAAAGGTAGCCTCATACTTAAAGGCTCGTATCTGTAAAAAAAAAAAGGTTTAAGGACTGAAATGTGAAATTTTAACATATTTTACTGAAATTTTAACATATGTTTACTGATGAATTTTAAGGCAACACTTTGTTTCTCTAATTCTCCACCAAACAATTATCATCAGTAAAAATCAATATTTTTTCAACATTTTCACACATTTTCCACCTTTTTTTTATACTAACATATGTAATAATCATTTTACTCATTTTTTCATCTGTATGTGTAACATCCCAAATTTTTAAGACCAATGAAAATTAACCTTTATTATAATTTTGACATTAAAATAGTTTCCTAGCTTTTTATTTTTGAAAACGGGATTAAATTAATCGAAACTTTAGTGGAGAGCGGGTATATTACCCACTTAAAATTAGAATGAACGTGGCATTAGAAGAAAAATGCCAGCCATTTCATCTCTTTGTGATTTACCCTTTCACTAATTATTCCAACAACTTTCTCATCTTCATTTTTTCTTCCAAATTTCTTCTCTTATGATGAATCTTGTTTCTATCAAAAATCAAAGAAACCTTTAATTGATAATAATAATAACAAGAGCATTCAAGATTTCTAGCAATCAAATTTGAGGGTTTGAGTGTATATGTGGCTGATGTTCAAGAAGAAAAAGAGGAGAAGAAAAGTGTAATTTCAATCTCAATTTCAGTTATTTCCTTGAAGGTAACATTCCTTTAACCTAATTTTGATTCTTGCTAAATTATCATTTAAAATTAGGGTTCTTGAATTTGGGAAATTGGGGATTTTATTTATATTGAGTTAATTGCTATAATACAAGTTAGGTTTCTTGAAATTTAATCAAATTGGGGGTTTCTAGTTGGCTAGCATGAAAGTCTGGATGATTGTTAATGAAAACGAAATGTGACTGATTTTGTTACTGACCTTGTCACGAGTCAAACACTGCTATATCAGAATTTTCACTTGTTGAGTCCTAAAAAGAAAATGTAGGTTATTGTGTTAGCTCGAAGTGGCCACTGAAATGAGTTTAAAATGTGGAGTAGAACTCGAGTTATGAATTTTTGAATTCAGTGTGGTCATTCTGAATTTTCAGCAAAAACGATTCTGTGTCAGTTTTTAAAACGAGTATAACACACTTATACGGGTCAAATCTTGTGTTGGTCACTGAAGATAAAATGTACCTAAATGTGTTATCTCGAAGTGGCCACTGGAATGAGGTCAAAATATGGTGTAGAACTCAAGTTATGGTCATTTGAAGTCAGTAAGGTCAAAACTGTTTTGTTAATGACAACAACAACAGTGTTGGTTTTTAAAACGATCAGAAGTCACCTTTGAAGGACAATTCACATATTGGTCACTAAAGATAAAATGTAGGTATATGTGTCATCTAAATTTGGCCACTGGAATCAAGTAAAAAGAGTGAGTAGAACTTGAGTTATGCTTGTTTGAAGTCTGCTTGGTCAAATATGAAAATGACGATTTTGGTATGAAAGTAAGTTTTGGTCAAATGAAAATGATATACGAGATACATGTTTGATAAGCCAACCCAAGAATAATATAAGATTGTAAATGATGGGTTGGGTGTTGAAATGCTAGTGATTATGGCTAGACGGTCTAGTGTGTGATTGATGATCCTATATGCGTTTGTGATTTGTTGCTAGGTTGAAGCATACATATTTTGTGTTCTTGCGGTCATCTTGATTTATGATTTTGGTTGTCGCGGAGGAGGTGAGTACTCTTGCATACTTTTATATATACATTGGGTCGATTACCATATGATGGTGGATTCCGTGTGTGGTAATCGATTTGGCGTTAAGCCTAAGTAGGGGCTCTATTTGATTACGGGCCTAAGTAGTGGCCATAGCCTAAGAAGGGCAGCTAATAGTGGCATTACGGGCCTAAGTAGTGGCCATAGCCTAAGAAAGGGCATTTGAGATATAGCTCATGTGGAGCATTGATATTGTTTATTGAGATTGTAATCAATTTCTTATATGGATCCATGTAATGCGTTGGCACAAAGGTGAGTATTATAGATATGGCACGACGGTGCCATAGTCTATATGCAATAGACCTTTGTGCATTGCCCTCCTTCGTGTGTATAAACGTATGCAAGATTATTCACTAAGCTTTGCTTACTTTTTAGTTGTTTACCCTTTTTATAGGTTGTCCCGGATGCGGAAGCAAAGTTAAGTAATATAAAGATTGAAGTTGAATTTGTAAAGCTTGAAGCATATCATAAATGCGGAAAATGGTAACGTTGATAGGACCCGTAGAGACCCTTTGAACTATTGGCTCATGATACATTGATTGTTTTGGTATAATTATTGATTATGTCAAATGTAAGAATTAAGAAGTTTTGGTTATTTCTATTGAGTCATTTTGTATTAGAAATGTGTTGGATTGTGATTGAAATGTATTTTTGGAAAACTCATAATCCGTAACAGGTTTTGACGACGATTTTACGAACGGGTCATGCCGAAATTTCTAATTTTTGTGTATGGTCTTTTATAACAAATTTGAATGTATGTATTGGTTGAAGTTGTGAAAAGATTGTAAGTTGAGTCAAATGTCAAAAACGATTTTTTGGTCATGTCAGGTGCTGAGATGCGACGCACCTTTATGAGGTGCGGCGCACATATTGTGTTTTAAACTTATGCGTCGCATTCTGATTCGCATGGAAATTTTCTGACCTTTTTGGACTGCGTTTATGCGCCGCATATATGTGGCATGCGCCGCATATATGCGTACAAAAAAAAATTACAACTTTTTAACTAAATTGGGTTGAGTCGTTTCAAGTGGTATCAGAGCCGTGGTTTAAAGGATTTAGGTATTTTATGATTGCAAGGATACCTAGACTTAAACCATAGACGAGACTTGGCCATATGTGTGTAGTTGGTTTCTAGTGACATATGAAAGTATTTAGCGAATTTCACTTGAGATGTATTATAATATGTAATCATAATAATGACTGCAACATTATTATCATCGCATATTATAATAGCTCAAGTTAAACCCGTTAAATATGAAAGTATGTTAATGTGAAGCCATAGGTTGGAGACCTTTGTTGGCAATGTGATTTATTTTATATCTTTGCTTGTTGATGTATAGGTTTGATAGAAAGGTTTTTCATGACTAAATGGTTTGTTGGGTAATAAAGATTGAAAATTTGGAATTGATTTATGAGTTTAATATGCCATGTGATTAATGTAAAGTAATGGGAATGATAAATACATGGTAAACGTGGAATGTATGCTAATGTTTATTTGCTTGTTGATATGCGAATGTGATAGAGCATAAGTTTTGCTTGAATAATCGGTTACGAGGTCATAAAAGTGAAATTTTGAAATGATTTGTAAGTTTAAGAAATGGATTGTCGCTTATAAAGAAAAAGTATGTTGAATATACGGGGAATGTTGAATGTATGCGAATGAGTTGAGATGTTATTTGGTGTAAGACCATTGGGTAGTGAGACCCATGGCATTGTATTATTTGGTGTAAGACCATTGGGTAGTGAGACCCATGGCATCTTATTATTTGGTGTAAGACCATTGGGTAGTGAGACCCGTGGCATCATTATTGTGGTGAAAGACCATACGAAGTATGGCAATGAAAAGTAATTGTGTAGTAACATGTTTAAATTTCTAGTTTGTGTGATAGATGCATGTTATATGTTAGTATAAGGTCATAGAGACTTGGATTTCAATTATAAAGATGATTATTTAAGTGTATGATTAAAAGACCATACGGAGTATAGCGAATGTGTTTTTGATTTTGATTGACATGTTTTTCTTGAATGAGTTTTTGACTACCTGATGCTGGATGTTAGAAATTAAGATGAAATTGACTTAGTGATAACATGAGGATATTATGGTAGCAATGAACTTGTAAATGGTAAGTACGATAGTTAAAAAGGTTAGAAACCTAGTCTAAAATCTTTTGAGCCAATTTGTTTTCTTTATCTTCGGGCGCGTGTGATGCAATGTTTGAGAATAGATTGGCTAAGCGTGAACGATGACAACTTTCGTGAGAAGAGTAGGCGACCTAATTGAATATCCCCATCATAGATAGAATATTTGACTTTGGCGGGAGAAACGAAACGGTTAATTTCTATTGGTATTTTTCGCTCGTGCGTCTTGATAATCGTTATATGGCAGTCAAGTCTCATGTGTTTGGATCATCGACGCCGAAAGGAAACCATGTTTTAGGGCGAATATTCTTGTTGTTCGTGATTTTCTCAATGTCTCTTTTTCATGAATTTATTCGATCTAGTCATACCCAAGAGGTATAATTCCTTTTCGATGAAATCAAAGATGGCATTATGCGCGTGTGTTTATCTATTCGTGAGCTCGATAAAGTAACAATCAAAGATGGGTACCCGTCGTCAAGATTTATGTTCTACTCGATCTTTTCATTATTCTAAGATGAATCTTCGTTTCTTTTAATCATCAACTTAAGGCGCGCGATGAGGATGTTCTTAAAAATGTTATTTAGAGTCGTTATGAGCACTTTGATTTCCTAGTTATGCTCCTCAAATATATTAAAGATTTTGTAACTTTGACGAAATCTATAAATCGTAATTCTCACCCGTTGTGCAAGAATTCCGTTTTTGTTTCATTGACAGTGTTACGTTTATATTTTTTTTAAAAAGTCAATTCGGCCACGAAGTTCTTTTACGGGAGGCCTAGGAGATACTATAAAAGGAAAAGTTTCACGTCAATTCTTTAGACGAGCAGCCTGAATTGGAGAGGTGCAAATATCTTGATCGTGTGATTACCCAAAAGAGGGAACGAGGTTGATTCGGCTTGGAATAGTGCGGTGACAAAGTAGAGACAACCTACAAGATCAATATAGATTAGAAGTTTCGTAGTTGGTGGGTGATAAATGTCGTTTTATTTTCGGCCTTTTGAAGATGGACTCACCGTTGACCGAATTGATTAAAAAGATTGTGAGGTAAGCTTGGAGAAAAAGAATAAGAAGTTAGATCTCGACAGTTATGAGGAAAATTTAAGACAAGCTCTATTGCTCATGCTACCTGAAGGCTTGAAGGATACGACGGTTTATTCTAACGTTTCAACTGACGGTTTAGATTTTGCTGTCATGCAAGGGAGAAAAGTTGAACGATACTACGAGGCATTAAATTGAAGTCAAGAAGGAATCGTTCCATTCACAATTTGGAACCCATCAGAATTCTTGTTATCTTAAATTTTTGGCGTTTTATCTCCGTAATGTCAATCTTTGGAAAACTTCAAGTTAAAATGGGGGCACATTATGATGGACACGGCTACAAAAATTTCTCAAGACGTCCCAAGACCAATCTGATTCTATCGGGTTGTTGCTAAATATTTGATGAAGAACGCTCAAATCCTACCAATTCGAATACTCACAAGTCAGGATTTGTAGTCAAAGAGAAAGAGAAACTCAACGGTCCAAAACTGAAAAGTCTCATATTCATTCATTTTGTGCAATTTCCTTTGTTTCTTTAATTAACCTTTTCAGATGCATATTACTAAAGTAAATTGTTTGTTTTTATAGCCGTTTTTTACTAGAAAAGAAATACAGTCAAACCTCTATAAATTAATACTCGATTAATTAATATCTCGATAAAATTAATAATTTGTCCAGACCCAACTTAAGAGATTAGTGAAAATTAACACTCGATAAATTAATAAAATATCTTAGTCCCAACACTATTAATTTATAGAGGTTTCAGTGTAGTTATATTAACAAAGTCATATATATGTCAAATTATAGATAAATAACCGATTTGTGGGGTTGTGGCTTGATGAGCGTCCATATTGTGATAAAAACCTCTATCGAAAGGCTTCATTTCAATGTCTAAATGAGTTAATATTCCGGAACTATCGGTACTTAATGGAGTCGTATGTTTACGCAGGTTCACGGAAGATGCGAGAGAGGGTAAATGGCATCAAGTGACTCAAGAAGGAAGCCTATGAAGTTACAAGACACAAGGAGGTGATTCGGGAGTCGAACGAAGAAGTACGAGAAGCATCAGGAGCTGCCAGCGCCGCTGGCCCATGTCCAGCACCGCTGGAGCCCATCCCAGCGCCGCTGGGCGGCCCAGTTCAGCAACCGACTTTCACACCTATTTAAGTCGAACTAACCCTCAAAACCCTAAGAGAGAGCCGATTCAGCAGCCCTAGCCGCCCATATTCAACCCTAGGTCGACTTTGCAGATTCCAAGGAGGTTTTGGAGCTTCTACTTTATTTGTTAGAATATGCTGGAGTGTGCTTTACTGTTTATCGTAGATCCATGTTTTACTAGTTCTTCATATTATTTTTTTATTTTTTTTTTTTTTTTTTTTTTTTTTTTTTTTTTTTTTTTTAAAAGGCAGAAATGTATATATATATATATATATATATATATATATATATATATATATATATATATATATATATATATATATATATATATATATATATATATATATATATATATATATATATATATATATATATATATATATATATATATATATATATATATATATATATATATATATATATATATATATATATATATATATATATATATATATATATATATATATATATATATATATATATATATATATATATATATATATATATATATATATATATATATATATATATATATATATATATATATATATATATATATATATATATATATATATATATATATATATATATATATATATATATATATATATATATATATATATATATATATATATATATATATATATATATATATATATATATATATATATATATATATATATATATATATATATATATATATATATATATATATATATATATATATATATATATATATATATATATATATATATATATATATATATATATATATATATATATATATATATATATATATATATATATATATATATATATATATATATATATATATATATATATATATATATATATATATATATATATATATATATATATATATATATATATATATATATATATATATATATATATATATATATATATATATATATATATATATATATATATATATATATATATATATATATATATATATATATATATATATATATATATATATATATATATATATATATATATATATATATATATATATATATATATATATATATATATATATATATATATATATATATATATATATATATATATATATATATATATATATATATATATATATATATATATATATATATATATATATATATATATATATATATATATATATATATATATATATATATATATATATATATATATATATATATATATATATATATATATATATATATATATATATATATATATATATATATATATATATATATATATATATATATATATATATATATATATATATATATATATATATATATATATATATATATATATATATATATATATATATATATATATATATATATATATATATATATATATATATATATATATATATATATATATATATATATATATATATATATATATATATATATATATATATATATATATATATATATATATATATATATATATATATATATATATATATATATATATATATATATATATATATATATATATATATATATATATATATATATATATATATATATATATATATATATATATATATATATATATATATATATATATATATATATATATATATATATATATATATATATATATATATATATATATATATATATATATATATATATATATATATATATATATATATATATATATATATATATATATATATATATATATATATATATATATATTATGATTTATCAAATTAATATATATATATATATATAAAAAAAAAATATTAAAGGCAAAAAAAAAAAAAAAAAAAAAAAAAAAAAAAAAAAAAAAAAAAAAAAAAAAAAAAAAAAAAAAACAAAAAAAAAAAAAAAAAAAAAAAAAAAAAAAAAAAAAAAAAAAAAAAAAAAAAAAAAAAAAAAAAAAAAAAAAAAAAAAAAAAAAAAAAAAAAAAAAAAAAAAAAAAAAAAAAAAAAAAAAAAAAAAAAAAAAAAAAAAAAAAAAAAAAAAAAAAAAAAAAAAAAAAAAAAAAAAAAAAAAAAAAAAAAAAAAAAAAAAAAAAAAAAAAAAAAAAAAAAAAAAAAAAAAAAAAAAAAAAAAAAAAAAAAAAAAAAAAAAAAAAAAAAAAAAAAAAAAAAAAAAAAAAAAAAAAAAAAAAAAAAAAAAAAAAAAAAAAAATTAAAGGCAAAAAAAAAAGAAAAAAGAAGGTGTGTGTTAATGATGAGGCTTTTCATGTTTAGGAAATCGTGACAACCCCACAACCGCTAGAATTACACATATTACTAGATTAGGTAAAGCAACGCGTCCCTGCGAACGATCCTGTTCTTATCACTAAACTATTGTGTGTTTTTGAGATAATAACTTGTACAACATTTTTATAAATTTAAACACTCAAACAAAAACAAACCATCGTGGCTTTAGTTTAAGTTACCGATTATAGACCTTTTACCACAAATACATGGACCGTCATGATATTATTTATCGTTTATCCTCACAAACTCCTTCATGGCTACATGACTATCTCATCATCTTTATTTATTACTATCTTCTAAATTCTTTGTCTTATAGATAAACTTTCATTATATCCTAACACACAATCAATTCATATATCTTTTATAAGTATAATCTAACACAAAAATTATTTAAGGTCAAAGTGGTAAAGTTACAATTTGAAAATTCAAAACATGACACTTCTAGTGGGACGAAAGGGTAACAATAGTATTAAAATTATAACAATTATGGGTTCATTGTTATAGCTTGACTCGACTTGTAATAGCCGTCTCGTTTTTACAATTAATTAGTAAGAGTCGACTCGTGACTCGTAAGAGTTTAACAACCATAATGTTTACGAAACACAATGAGTCTTCCACCACTTCATTCCACATTTTATTAAAACAAAGCAAGCTAACAACAAATTAGTTTCTATGCCAAATGACTTGGTCACTTGCCGACGTGGACGACGGCCTAGGAATTTTTAGGACATCAACATACTAGATTACTAAGGGGCATCATGTATTAGGGATTTAAGGTGGTGTTTGATAACATGGAATCATAAAAGAATTGAAAGGTAATAAAGAATGAAAATAATAGAAAGGAGAAAGAGTATTTGAACAAGAATCTATATATATATAAAAGTTGGATCAAGAGGTGGAACATTTTGCCGATTTTTAGTTTTCGAGGTGGAACATTTTGCTGATTTTTAGTTTATTAGGGTACTTAACAGGGTTAATTATTTTTCTTTTAGTATAATTCATGTAGGGTGGGATCGTGAATTCCATTACCAATTGAGTTCATAATTAATTGCATTGCTTTTACTCTTGAAATGAAGTTTTGGTGGAATTAGATATAGATTAGGGTATTGAATGATAAGAAGGTGTGTGTTAATGATGAGGCTTTTCATGTTTTTTTTTTAAAAGGCAGAAATGTATATATATATAAAAAAAAAAAATTAAAGGCAAAAAAAAAAGAAATAAGAAGGTGTGTGTTAATGATGAGGCTTTTCATGTTTCTACAATAAATAAGATGTTAGATGTAGGAGCTTGAACAGTTATGGGTTGGTAGCTGAAGAATTAGGCACTAATTGTGAGTGCTATTAATGATGGATCATTTGGGCGACCATTTGTTGCCCATCAATCAGTTCCATTCCAAGCCCGCTTAAAAGGTGGAAGATATATCCTTCCACTTTTCCTTCACTCCGTAATACTATCAGGTGACTTTTTTCATTTTTGACATTCTTAACCGATTTTTGCTTTCTTTCTTTAATCTTTTACAGTGCATAATAAACAATGGTTACTTTGCTTTATTTCATAATAAACAATGGAATGGAAGAAGGACTCATTGTCATCATCGTTTTTGTATCCGGTCAAGTATGGCGGAGTTCAACCACCAACTCCGATCTCAGGTATGTATTTAAAGTTCTCGAATAAACCATCGCCCATCAACATAATTTCATAAATTGTCAGCATCTTTTTTTTTTGGGTCTAACTCTAATCGCCACTTTCAATCCCTGTTTTCATAGTTTTTACCACAACATGTACGCACGCCCCTTCTTCTTCATCTTCTTCAATTATCACTTTTTTTTATCTCATATATACAGTATGTTATATTTATTTACTCATCTGATATATCTTATTATTGTGTTAATTTTTTGTTTTATTTTGATTTTTAACATAGGCCAAGTTTTAACGGTTGGGTATAAAGAGTTGACAAAGATATCGTGTGAATGTTGCATTCTCAATTACGCTTACTTTTCTTCATAGCTTTTTAACATTATCATTGGTCTTTAATTGATTTTAAGGATGCTTAGTAGGTGTTTGATAAAATGTCACAGTGAAGTGTATGTTGTTTTTTTCTTTTATATACAAGTTGCTTTGTTTAATCCGAAAGGTCGTTGTTGCTTGCTAACATGTTCCTAATTGATAGTACACATAAGAGGTATCTGAGTAGAACTTTTATTTATATTTGTGATAAATGTCTTAACAACCTTAAATGAAGCCTGGTCGGATCCAAATTATTCAAGAGATTACTTTCATGAATTATTCTCGCTAATTCATGTAGCTATGTGAACAGCCGCGTGTAGGATCAGGGAACAGGACTTGGGCAGCAACCAATGATAAGCCCAAGTGAGCAGCCCATTGATGGAGAGTACATGAGGATGGAGAATACTCCACCACACCTTGAAGGAGTTCCAGAGGTCTATAGTCGTGATATATATATATATATTTTACTTTTAGTGTACTTATTATGGAAAAACATTCTTTGTATAATGGCATATATATATATAAGCATCAAGTATTATAACAAGGCATGCAACCCACTAGGAAGGTACGTAGGATGTATGCTCCTCAGGCCCATTTAACCAGAATTCCTAACTATGTCCGATGAGGCTGAATCAAGGTTCATATTTGGCACCATCGTCGGTTTGAATGGCAGGTACGTTTAACTAGAAAGTAATATGTCGATAAAGAAAGTAGTTAACCTTTATAGAACCAATTGATCAAATTGGATACGTTGTTAAAACTCAAAACAGAACCAGAAAGAAAACTGGTGGGGTTAAGGGAAGAGGTAATGCTGCAAGTGTAGTGAAAGGGATGGTAGAGGCTGGTGGTGGTAGACGAAGAGGAGTTAGGGCGATCATTAGGCCCACGAACCACCCCTTTGGATTGTTTATAGGAATTCTCTTGTGCCTGTGGCTCTTACAGTTTCTAAGCCTGATTCAACATGCGTGTAGTAACTGCATACCTTATTTTATCCCCCCTTACCAGCCATATCTCTATATTAAAAATACTAATAGGGTAACATGCTCGATTAACTTATACTTTGGTTTGAAGTTTAATACTTTGCATGTCATATAGGTAACACGAAGTGTGGATACTGGAGGTGGTCATTTAAGTCGCTAGGAACAAAGAACTGTGGATGCCATAGTTGAAGCAAGGTTATTGTCTGCAATCTTCATACATATAGCATTGTATTATATTATATTATATTATATTATATTATATTATACGGAGTATTAGATTATGTTATATATAAAGACGTATATATATATTATATTATATTATATTATATTATATTATATTATATTATATTATATTAATAATGGTATATTATATTATATTATATTATATTATATTATATTATATTATATTATATTATATTATATTATATTATATTATATTATATTATATTATATTATATTATATTATATTATATTATATTATATTATATTATATTATATTATATTATATTATATTATATTATATTATATTATATTATATTATATTATATTATATTATATTATATTATATTATATTATATTATATTATATTATATTATATTATATTATATTATATTATATTATATTATATTATATTATATTATATTATATTATATTATATTATATTATATTATATTATATTATATTATATTATATTATATTATATTATATTATATTATATTATATTATATTATATTATATTATATTATATTATATTATATTATATTATATTATATTATATTATATTATATTATATTATATTATATTATATTATATTATATTATATTATATTATATTATATTATATTATATTATATTATATTATATTATATTATATTATATTATATTATATTATATTATATTATATTATATTATATTATATTATATTATATTATATTATATTATATTATATTATATTATATTATATTATATTATATTATATTATATTATATTATATTATATTATATTATATTATATTATATTATATTATATTATATTATATTATATTATATTATATTATATTATATTATATTATATTATATTATATTATATTATATTATATTATATTATATTATATTATATTATATTATATTATATTATATTATATTATATTATATTATATTATATTATATTATATTATATTATATTATATTATATTATATTATATTATATTATATTATATTATATTATATTATATTATATTATATTATATTATATTATATTATATTATATTATATTATATTATATTATATTATATTATATTATATTATATTATATTATATTATATTATATTATATTATATTATATTATATTATATTATATTATATTATATTATATTATATTATTGTAATCTTGCAATCTTCATATATAGTATTATATTATATTATATTATATTATATTATATTATACGGAGTATTAGATTATGTTATATATAAAGACGTATATATATAGACGTATTACGGGTGATAATTTCACTCAATTTACATATGAATGGGTAAATTTGGGTGGCAAAACGAGTAGGACACCCATGATTACCATGGATGGACAAAAGTGTTTTCAGTATATATATAGTTATTTTGGTGATCATAATTGACACATGGATGGACAAAAGTGTTTTCAGTCAACCTCGACACGTACAAAAAAAAGACCCATTCTCTTGCCTGAACTGCCCATTTGGCCATTTTTAAGATGGACTATGGTTGAAGCTGATATGTAGCTCTATTTTTAACACCAAGCTGCCACGGCCTATTGTATTAGCCGGGGCAGGTGATTGCCTTTGGGACACTACAGGGGAATTTGACGATACTATCCTTTCTCGCAACTTTAATATTTTCCATGTAATAATGAAGCCAAAATCAATAATATTTTCAGTGGTTGTTAGGGAACTTTCTGTGTTATTTGTGAGATACTTCTCACATAAAATGTTTGTTCTCATGTTCTATCCCTTTTTGAATGTTAGTATGTGAACTTCACAACAGGGTTTTCTCTCGCAACACTGATTGAAATTCCTAGCCAGTATAAAGCAACTATGGAACTCAGTATAATAAGGTAACTGGCTGGCTCTATTTTTCAATTATTACTGTTTGGTAATTTAAGTTTGGCATGGCCTTGAACATCTTATTTTCTCACACCATACATTTTGTATTTGAATCAATTGTAGTCACAAAGGAATTTCCCCCAAGAGGGTTGTCCTTCCTCATCTGGTTCATGCTTTACCATCGTATTGCAGTTCAAAACCATTCTTGACCTAAACACTCCTGTACCGCTACTCTATATTATGTTACCCTTGGTGTGAAGCGCACTACACTACCTATATATGCCAGATTTTACTTATGAAAATCAGGTGAATTCAATTTTTTTGATGATGTCTGGTTTTATTGAACGCATTTCATTCTCTTTATCTTTATGACATATAAAGAATTGGGGGCTGTTTGAAGGCTATGTGGGGGCTGTTTGAAGGCTGTTTTGTGCAGATTTTCATTCTCTTTATCTTTATGACATATAAAGAATTGGGGGCTGTTTGAAGGCTATGTGGGGGCTGTTTGAAGGCTGTTTTGTGCAGATTTTCATGTGTTTTTTGAGGTTATTTTGCTGCTGTTT
Organism: Erigeron breviscapus; assembly: GCA_034093135.1. Lineage (NCBI taxonomy): Eukaryota > Viridiplantae > Streptophyta > Magnoliopsida > Asterales > Asteraceae > Erigeron > Erigeron breviscapus. The sequence continues at coordinate 5,585,893 of CM067169.1, read as the reverse complement.
TTGGCAGCCGTTTTGAGGCTATTTTGTTCATATTTGGAGGCTGTTTTGAAAATACTTTTGCTGATGTTTTGTGCAGATTTGACGATTGTTTTGAGGCTTATTTAGTCGCTGTCTTGAAGCTATCTTTTTGTTTTGTTCGCTGCTCACAAGTCACCAAGTAAGTTTTTTTTGCCCGTTAGACAAATTCCTGGATACGTCTCTGAGAGCAAATGCAAAAGATATTACATCTAAATGCAGTCTTATTCATTTACTGTTGACTAAACAATCTTCCACTTGATAATATCCCATACATGAAAATCTCCATCTAAAGTTGCCGCCCCACTATAATTGCATTTCCATTTACTGCTATTTCCAGCTAAAGTAAATTATTTCTTTTGTTACGTTGTTATGATTGTCTTTAAGTCCACATGTCGCCTTCATGTTATTTGTTTTTAAAGGTGACCATGACCGTGGAGTAGCATAATTGTCGTGTTGGATTACGGGTCAATACAAGAATATATTACGTATGAGCTGTTAAATAAGGTGGGCATGGTTGGCCCAGCAACAATGTTGTTTTTATGAATTTTTTTAAATGGTTACTTTATAAACCTTGATTACAAAAATATACCATCAACTATTATATAAAATGTTAACAAAATGATAAAAAAAATGTTGCAATTAAGTAGTAAACTTCGGCGATTTCAGCCCTGTTCTACCCTTAATCTTTAGTTATATGAAGTTATCATCTATCCATGAAATTGCAGCTCTTAAAAAGCCATTCAATTATGAGATTTTGGATTCGCCTTTAAACAAGTCATCCACTTTTATTAATCTAATTTAAATTGATGCTTTTTTTTTAGGATTGGCAAGACACATTTTGTTCTTTGTCGGATCTTTTGGAAGAGTGTGTTTGGGCCAAAGGATGGTGAATATTCTAAGAAAATAAAATCTTTATATACAATGTAGGAATTGGATTACCTTGATGGGCGCGTTCCACTATGCTAATTGATAGTGATGATATACCTGCTTTAAACACATTCAAAGGCTCTATCAGGTTGCCGTTTTACAAAACTGAAACCTTATAATACGCTAATGTACATTACGATCTAGGGACCTAATATATATTGTGTTATAGTTCTGTGCATGTAGGTGAGTACAACGAGCCAATAACCGAACAGACTCGGGAGATTGGCATTCTGCGAGAACTTTTAAATTGGTCACGTGATTCTGCGACTAGAAAACAAGTATGTTGTGTCGTTGTGCATTGTGAATGTACATTTGTATTTTTCATTATTTTTACGGACGACACATTGCTTGCAGCGTATAAGAATGAGCCTGAAAACCTTAGTTTCAACTATAAATTATACCTCCTTATATATACAATAACAATATGAATGTTCATCATTAGCATTTATTAACTGAAACTGCTCAGTTTCTTGGCAGTTTCAAACCATTCCAATTCTACCTGTACATTGTTATATCTAAATAACGTAACCATCATAAATAAACATTTATATATGCCCCTATTTCTATAACCAAATACAAAAATCAGGAATAAGATACTAGGTACTTTCACTGCAATCTGTAAGTGTTTGTACAGTTGGCTTATTGAGAAAAAACAGAAATTGTTTGTACAGTTGCATCCAATAAACATTTATATATGCCCCTATTTCACAATCTGTACATTGAAGGCATCAACCAAATACAAAAAACAGGAATACCTCTATACGAGATAAGCTTCTGTTTCTAACTAATTTAAAACTGGAGTCCTCCAAACAAAAAAGCATACCATAATTGGAATAACTCAATGTAAAACAACCATACAAACGTACACAAGGACCCGTCATGCCCAGCCGTGCGGTGCACGGGTCTTCACTCTAGTATATTCAATTGCTTGGTAAAAACAAAGAACGAACATAAAAGAAATACAGTTATTTAAAAATTATCAAAAATATACATAACTTGATTATTTTATACTTTAATAAATATATATATAATTAAGACATAAACTCCATCAACATAAAACAATAATAAAAGCATTTCCATTCTCACCGTTCTCTTCAATTTATAGAGAATGCGGAGAATGAAACCATGGTTTTAGGTAAAATGAAACAAGTATTAAAGTAAAACAAATAAAACAATAAGTTTCTCTTCACTGAAAATCATTGTGCATCATGAAAATCATCGTGCATCAATTGCTTCGTGAATCTTCGTGCATCAATTTAACCATGATCTAAGGGTCAAGATTTTGTCTTATTTGTTTTACTTTAATACTTGTTTTACAATACCCAACATCTGGAAACCATTCTCATTTTTCCCTTTCTCTTTTCATTCTCTACTGCAGCCAAACTAGAGAAATATTTCTCATTCTATTTATCTCCTTTCCATTTTACTCTACCAAACACAATTAGGCTCATTTTTATCTAAGTCTTAAACCCAACAGATCCATTTAGCCCTGACTCTAGCCCTATATTTTAAATTTGAAAACCCATGTATATTTAATTTGATCCGTGAGAGAAAACAAGCAGACAAAAATTCAAAAAGTCCTCAAAGGTAAATCAGTCATTCTAATTTCCAAACTAGCGGCATCATATTCTATATTAATTCAAGCATTTTTAAAAAGGTTTCCGTTTAGCTAAGGGTTACCCCGGAATAATGAGTCATTTTTGGCTCATTGCAGTGGTCTAACCTGGCTCTGCTTAGGGTATAATTCGAACCTAAGACTTCTAATAAGTAACCTGCCTAATTGCCACTAGACCAACTTGCCTCATGTTATCCTAAATTCGAGCATTTATAGAAGTTCAAGTAAAAGAAAGAAGAGAAGCATGTGGAGAGATCAAATTATTAAAGCATGCATACCCTATCACAACAATTCCACGAACAAAAAGAGAAAAAAAGGAAGAAAAAGAGCAGGAGTAATGCTAAGGCACTCAAATTTTAAAGGCATAAGCAACAAAAGCAAAAAGACTAATCAACGTGCCATCAATGTAAGTCCTCTGCCGATAACCGGTAATTTTGTGCACCTCTAGTCCACGGATATAAAGGAATTTAAAGGTAAGCTTATAAAATAAAAACGACCCAAAAGCTGAAAATACGGTTATCACACAAAAGGTAAAAGATGTCATGTGAATACAAAGATAAGAAGTCATCAATCAATCAAAGCAAAAATGCAATCTACATCAATTTCATCGAGCATCACGTACTAATTATTTGAGGTGATCTATGTTGTATACAATGACGGATCTAAGGATGAAAATCACGTGTATCGGATTTTCACAACACATCATGTATGTTAAATCGAAATTCTTTCGTAAATTCATGAAGTATCTATTAACACTCAATAAAAATTCTCATAAGTTAATTTCCTTAGTTCTATCTTGCCATAACATTAACTCAACATCTAGTCCGACTACTATTTCAACTAAGGAATTGATTCTTGGTAAATCTTGTTTGGTTCCTTTTTCTTCTCGAGTTTAAGCTTCCTCCCTGTTTGATAAGTTTGGTGTTTTAAAGAAAAGAAATTAAGGTTTGAATTAAAAATGAAAGAACAATGGCTAAATTCTAAAAGTTTGGTGATATGTTACTGATGCACCATTGAGATTAGAAGAAGCGCCCACATGTCTTTATAAATTGTTTTATTGTATAGCTAACGGATATAGGAATACAAATTACCTGTATCCAATTATAATTTATTTACTTTAAATGTTTTAAAAGACTTACTTTATAATTTACCTAGGTCCAAACACTTGAATAACATGTATCCGATCAAAACTTCCCATACACTTGTTTAAAAAGTTTCCGATCTAACGTAAGTCCGTGCATTATCTCTTAATAGAACTGCCCTTAGTTGTATATGTAATATTTCATGGATTTTTTAATAAAAAAATGAGGGGTTTCAAATCCTCACATAAGAGTATTGTGTCTTTCTTAGAGAACTTAGAGTTAATTGTCCGTGTAGTTTGGTCCATAATGTGGGCTTTCGTCTCTAACTTTTAAAGTTTACATTAATCTCTCCCTCCTTTTTAAAGTTTTCAACATCTTAGACCCTAAAACTAATGTCCGTTAACTCGGGCCGTGAAGTTAGATCATGTACAAGACACATAAGGGAAAAACCACATTTTCGTGCAACTTTTTTGTAGGAGAATAGTTATTTTAGCTTTCAACCTAGGTAATTTGGACTTGAAGATTGAAAGTCAAAGCTAAGTGTAAGGTTCGAACAACAATGCAAGAATATATACCTAATTAATTTAGGATATGCACGCAAAGGCTAGAGGTCCTTTTCAATCATTTAGTCTCGAGTTCGAGCCTTGGTAGGTTCTCCTCGACGGTATTTTCCAATTAAGGAGGTGGTATGGTGAGAAAGGCTATTTAAGATCCGCTTAGTGCGGGACCCTTTCGTTGTGCGATTAACACACATCATACGCGTCTGAGGTAAAATTCACTTGTCAAAAGGATAAAACCTAGGGAGGGCAAAATTAAAAAATCAATAAAAATAAATCTAAAAGGGGACACAACGTTTAAAACGTATAGGAAAATTTTAAAAATCCACAAAAAGTCTAAAAATACATGACAAAATCAAAATTTCGAGGGTTTATATCCCCCCTTTGGCACCCATGTGGTACCGCTTTGGATAATACTGTCTACATCTCAACCTTCCTTGTTGAGATATTGGGACATAAAACTCATTAAAGATGGCTTTGGGTGTTACATTTAATTTTTACACATTTCCATTTAATTCTTTTTTCTTTTTGCCACACTGGATTTTTTGTTCGCAGGGTATGCTAAATTGCTAATGCATGCCATGATCTTCATTCGTGTACATGTTAGGCAAACTCCCCTCTTTCCCTACCATTTTGAACCATGACGACTCTCAAGTCTGGGCCTTGAGCAAGCCCATTTGCTTGAACATAAAACTATTATGTTGGCCTGCCAGAATGGGCTGATGAGATGGTCTGATGGTCTTTACTTACACAGTTACACTCCACCAGTTTGCCCTGGTTTGTGATTGACGACATCGAAACAAACCTGCATCTCTTCATTAGCTACGCCTCGAAGATTTTTGGTTCAATGCTGATGGACAAACCCCCTAAGTTCGATCCCTCGGCAGTTGTACATCTGAATTGGCCATTTGGGTTCCTCGGTGTAATCGAAATCGAATTTGCTTCCAGAATGCTCTTACCAGGTGTAAAAAGCTTTTAAAAAAAGGTAAAGATCTTGTCTTTGATTGGATTTTGCATAGAAACTTTTTGTTGTAATTAATTAGTCAGTTTATATGGTTCATAGACCCGAATACTATATGTGGCATTCTTTTAAAATAAGAACTTGAGAACACTTAACATTGATGCTTTTGCATCTGAAATTTATCAAATTGATGCATTTGCATCTCAAATAATCACTCTAATATATATGGATGCATCCAGATTTCCATTCTTTATCCGAATAAATGAATATTCGTAAATTTCGTTGCAGATGCATCCATGATAAATGCATAAAACAAAAAATATGATTTTCTAAATTTTAACATATCAATATGCTATTAAACACTTAAATAATGATACTGTTCATTTTATGGAAAGGAATGAGAATATGTGGCTGACCTATGGTTTATGGAACCCTCACGTCTTAATATTTTAATCTATAAAAAACATCGAGGTAATCATTTATCCATTATTTAATAATCATTAAAAAATTAATACGTGAGGGGTTCTATATCCAAACTTAAGTATTTAACAGCCACATACTCACTTTTATCTATACTGTATAAACTTTCTGTGTTCTTAATCTTATTATAAAAGTGTTCTCATTTGATTGGACTCTCTACTCGGAGTACAAAGCCGGTATATGGGACCAGAGGGTCCCACCCATTTACCCTTTTCTCTTTCTCTCTCTCTATATATATAGTGAAGTGATTAAGTGAGAACCAAAATAATGGTGAGAACCACTAAAAACCATTTCTAAGGGCTTAGCCCTTAAAGTTAAGGGCTACGCCCATACCGTATCCAACCGTCACCATCTCTTGGATTGCCGCCCATCAAATCCACATCATTCCCATATGCGTCCGGTGACAACCCCTTTAGAACGGCGCCCGTACCGTATCCATACGTTTTCAACGTGTAACTCATGATTTTTTACAATTTTTTTTTTTTTTGGAATGAGTTTATGTTAAAAGAAAATAAAAAAAAAATATATTCAAAAAGTAAAAATTAAAAATTAAAAAATTAAAAAACCATACCAAAAGGAGAAAGAGGGAGGGAAATTAGTAGCTCTCACGGTTCTCTCCCATGTTTTTGTTCTCACATTAACCCTACCCTATATATATATATAATACTCTTTTACAACTTCGATATAAATACAATTGTGATCGTGTAAGTTAAAAGCTCGAAGTTTTCCACCAGACTTTTAGTTGATAGAATGGTTAGTAGAAGTAGGTTTTTGAAGACTAACCAAGGAGTAGTAAGCTCCACTTGGCCCTTTCGCTAACAATGAACCATGGTTTCCTTTCTCTACCACTTTCCCCTTCTCCAAAACCGCAATTGTGTCACAGCTTTGAATGGTACTCAGCCTATGTGCCGCGACCACACTTGTCCGTCCCACCATCATTTTCTCGAGTGCATCCTGCACTGCTTTTTCTGATTGACTATCTAGTGCACTAGTGGCTTCGTCTAGTAATAAAATAGTGGGGTTTTTCAGTATTGCACGGGCTATAGCAATGCGCTGCTTTTGTCCTCCAGAGAGTTGTACTCCGCGATCGCCACACCATGTGTCATACCCATCTTTCAAAACTGTAATAAAGTCATGAGCATTGGCTGCTTTTGCAGCTTCTAGGATCTCTGACTCACTAACTTCCTCAGAAGCCCCATATGTGATGTTTTTACGTATGGTACCAGCGAACAATGTCGGCTCTTGGCTTACAAGGGCAATGTATCTCCTTAGAGTTCTTAAATGGTACAATCTTATATTTCTTCCATCGACTTTGACAACCCCTTTAACCGGGTCATAAAGCGCTCGATCAACCCAATTATGGTAGATTTCCCTGACCCACTTTGTCCAACCAATGCAGTTGATTTCCCAGCTTGAATATCAATGGAGAAACCCTTAAATATCATAACGTCCGGACGTGCAGGGTATGCAAAGTCAACATCACGTATCTCTATATGGCCCGTAATGATCTCAGGCTTCTTACCATCAGGGTCCTCGGGCTCTATCAAGGTGTAACGGTCCAATACCGCAAACACAGACTGCACTGCATCAGATCCTTTAGCTAGATCATTTGTCATTGTCCCAGCATCCGCGATGACCCTGCCCGTGCTTGCTAAGATCACAAGTGTTTGGAAAAACGCCTTTGACCCCAAATGACCTTCACTAATCAACTTCCCACCGTACCAAAAGTCTAGAGCCCAAGTACAAGCCATAAGGCTTTGAGAAAACCCAAGCCCGATTCCAGCATACCAAGCCTGCTTGATGCTCTCACGCATTGGTGCTTTTTGGGTCTCTTCTAGCATTTTGATGATTCGTGTTTGGGATGAAAAGGCAGTGAACGTACGTAAATTTGAAACAGCTTCGGCTGCTAGCTTGCTGCTTTCATCTTGTGACTTCATGACTTTTTGTGACATGTTCTTTAACAAAACTCGTTTGCAATAGAAACAAACAATTATTAGTGGCTGAACCGTAATCATAACCAATGCCAGTCTCCAAGCAATTATAAACCCATCGTGCAAGCAATGATCACTGCAGAGAGTGTTTGAATAAGAAGAGCACTCCGATCACCCACCAATGATCGAACCTGTAAAATCATTGTTGACAAAATGTTATTTCAACTGACATGCACACAAGTACTTGCAAGTAAAACGAGTACATACCACATTGGCATCTTTCGCGAGTCTTGAACAAATGGCTCCACTTGAATTTTCATCCCTATCGAACCACCCTATTTCAAAGGTGAGTATCTTTGACAACATCTTTTCTCGTACTCTCTTAGTTAATTGCTCGCCCATGGCTGCAAAGTTATAATGTTCAATGATATTGATTACCATTGAGAAAATGGCCAAACCAACGAAACACAACGCATATATCATAGTTTTATGCTTTGATATCATCATGATCCGACAAAAAAAATACAGATACCATTGACCCTAATGCAAAACAATAGAGTGGTTGAACTGCACCAAATAGAATTGCACCAACACTTCCTAACGACGCCTCCTTCCATTCAGGGCTGTTCATTGCCAGAAGCCTCTTATAAGACGGAACAGGAACTTCTTGGCTGGCCTGCAAGGGGAAGATCTCTCCTCTGCCATGGTTGAACGAGCTAGCAGAGCTTGAATGCTTCACCATTGACTGCTTACGGCTACTCGTGTTGTGGGCATCAAATGTTGAGGTAACTAAAGATGGTCCAGGCAGGTTGGGGTTAATGGGTTCGTCATTTTTCTTAAATCCCTGGAGGCGAACGAGTGATGTGTAAAAGCCATTTTCAAGTTGAATGAGGTCTTCATGGGACCCAGACTCGACCACCTGACCATCCTGGACCACAACTATTATGTCTGCATTTCTAATAGTCGAGAGACGGTGAGCAATGACAATGGTTGTTTTACCTACAGCCGCATGGTCCAATGCTTCCTGAACTACTATTTCTGATTCTGTATTGAGTGCACTTGTTGCCTCGTCCAAAAGAAGGATACGAGGCGACTTGATTATTGCACGGGCAATAGCAATTCTTTGTTTTTGTCCACCTGAAATTTGAACCCCTCTTTCACCAACCTGTTATTCGCACAAACTAAAATAATGATCAGATTGTAATTACTTAGTGTAAGATGTTATGTAAAATGTAGTTATGTAACTGCTAGACATGTATATAAATATTTAAGCTTCCATAAGGCCATAAACATGCGCATGTTCTATATGTGTATTAAAGTGGTAATCTGAAAAGGAGTTTTATGTAAGGGAGGTTGATGTTATCATAAGTTACATTATTATGATATTATATTTTACTAGATAAATGCCCGCACAATGTGGCGCCAATGGTTGTGGTGACGAGCAATCCTGAGTAGTGTAGGTTATTGAAGTATAAATAATTGATGTTAAAGGTTTAGTATAGTTATTTTAGGAGTTAAAGGATAAATGTTGTAAATTAATTAATTAAGAGTATTTTTGGTAGACTATGTGTTTTAGTTGTTAGAGATGTTGATAGTTTAAGGGCATTTTAGAAAGATCAAAGCTGCAAGTTAAGAGGAGGGAGGAGAGAAAATGCTTTATAAGAAAGTATAGATTATACTTTAATAATGTTCTTAAATAATTCTACATTATGTGTAATCTAAGTAAAATAATCATGTATTAAAATTAGTCATTGATATAATAGTAATATTTGGAACTTGTGATTCAAAGTATGTGCAGTGTCATGGGTGTATAAATAAGAAAGATGTGACGTAGCGCTAAGAGACATAATTGTCTTTAAAGTAGGGATCTAACGTCCTACTTTTTTTTTTTTATATACTTTTATCTTCATTGGAACTCTTTTCCTCATTTTCTCTCTAGAAAGTAGAAACTACCATATGACACATAGCCACATAGGCCTGAGGCAATTGAGAGATGAAGTTATGAGCATTTGAAGCTTTTGCAGCTTCAATGACTTCTTCCATAGTGGCATCTTCCTTGCCGAAAAGTATGTTCTCTTTGATAGTGGTCGCGAATAGAGCAGGCTCTTGACTTACCAAACCCATTTGCGATCTTAGCCATTTTAGTTGAAGTTTATCAATTTTCACCCCATCTACACAAATATCACCTCCTTGGGGATCATAAAACCTTTGCAACAACGCAACCACTGTCGATTTACCCGACCCGCTCCCACCAACCAATGCCACAGTCAACCCGGCTGGAACCTTTAAGTTGAAGTCTTTGAATATCACTGATTCGGGCCTTGATGGGTAAGCAAAACTCACATGCTTAAATTCCACTTCCCCACATACTTCTTGTAATATCTCCCCTTCCATGTTATCTGAATCGATTTCAGGAACCCTTTTGATCACTTCTCTTATACGTTCGCTTGCAGCCATTGCATCGGAAAAGTACTTCACGTTGGACAATCCAGAACCGAGCGATCTGTCATTATCATATTACAGTATTACTTAAGATTAAGATATACTACTTAATATACTCATGATTAAAAAAAGAATACAAAAAACCTGAAAATAATATAAAAAAAAAAAAAAAAAAAAAAAAAAAAAAAAAAAATGTAAATAAGCACTTGAATATGAGCTATCACCTCAAACTGAAAAGGATATCATCAAAAATAAAGTCAAATACAACCATTATTTTGGCTTTCGTTTCACATAGACAAATTTAATGCAACTTGATTAAAATCACAAACAGAAAGATTACCTTTGTCTCCTTATTCTATAAAACTTTATATATTAAAAAAAAAAACATTCTTTCTTTCAAACCCCTGCTTGGAATGGGAAGTGATATTCGTACCATTTATTTTGATTGATTTAACACAACTGTGCATTACTGACTTGTACAGTCAGTTATACAATTTGTACATTGTGGTACATTAATCAAAACTGGTGGTACGAATATCACTTCCCATTTGGAATACATCACGTCATCATGTATGTACACCAACTACTTATACACAACTATTGCAAAAATGCTAACAAAAAAAACTTACAGTCCACCGATGGCGATTGCGGCCCCGACAGCGAAAACAGTCCCTCCGCTAGCTCCATGATACATTACCAACCGACTACCGTACCAAGACAAAAAAGACCATACGGCGAAAACCACACCATTGCTTCCAATTGCTACTCCTTTAGCCAAACCTTGTTTTAAACCCAACTTCACAGTGCCTTGGAGGGCAGCAGAGTACTCTGTTATGGCCTTATTTTCGCCCACAAACGAATAAACCGTCCTAATCGAAGAAATGGCCTGTTCGGCCACATTACCAGCCTTGTTATATTCCTCCCTAATCTTTCTTGATAAGCTAATCAAAACCCTTCCGTAAATTAAACCAGGTATAACCAAAAGAAAAATAAAAGGAAGCCCAACAATTGCTAGCCTCCATAGTAATATAAATGCTACAATATATGCCCCACCAAATATTGACATATTCATCAAGAACATTGGCACCTGCATTTTTTTTTGTTTTTTCCAAATTAATCAAAAAAAAAAAAAACCATACCCAATTACAACAACAATAACAACAGGACACAATCCCGCCTGAGCGGGGTATGAGGGAGGTGAGCTGTAGACCTCAACCCGAAGGTAGAGAGACTGCTTCCATAAGGACCTCCGGCCACAATGACGTAAAACCATACCCAATTAACTGGTCGAAATAATACATTTAGAAAACGATAAAAGTACCTTTTCGCTAATAAATTCTTGAATGACGAGGCTATCACTAGAAACACTAGTAATGATTTCGGCTGTGCTTGTAACATTTATATCGAAATACGCGACTTCTTGCCTTAAAACTGCTTTCAAATACCTTGATCTTAATCGTGATGCCTGTCTCTCTGCTGTTCTTGCCCAACAATATTCCTCTACACATTAAAATAGTCCATTATTTTCTATACCTGGTTTATTTGGTCAAAATGATCACAAAGTTTCCTTTTCTGACAAAAACAAAATATATATATTAACATTAACATTAACATTAACATTAACATTAACATTAACATTAACATTAACATTAACATTAACATTAACATTAACATTAACATTAACATTAACATTAACATTAACATTAACATTAACATTAACATTAACATTAACATTAACATTAACATTAACATTAACATTAACATTAACATTAACATTAACATTAACATTAACATTAACATTAACATTAACATTAACATTAACATTAACATTAACATTAACATTAACATTAACATTAACATTAACATTAACATTAACATTAACATTAACATTAACATTAACATTAACATTAACATTAACATTAACATTAACATTAACATTAACATTAACATTAACATTAACATTAACATTAACATTAACATTAACATTAACATTAACATTAACATTAACATTAACATTAACATTAACATTAACATTAACATTAACATTAACATTAACATTAACATTAACATTAACATTAACATTAACATTAACATTAACATTAACATTAACATTAACATTAACATTAACATTAACATTAACATTAACATTAACATTAACATTAACATTAACATTAACATTAACATTAACATTAACATTAACATTAACATTAACATTAACATTAACATTAACATTAACATTAACATTAACATTAACATTAACATTAACATTAACATTAACATTAACATTAACATTAACATTAACATTAACATTAACATTAACATTAACATTAACATTAACATTAACATTAACATTAACATTAACATTAACATTAACATTAACATTAACATTAACATTAACATTAACATTAACATTAACATTAACATTAACATTAACATTAACATTAACATTAACATTAACATTAACATTAACATTAACATTAACATTAACATTAACATTAACATTAACATTAACATTAACATTAACATTAACATTAACATTAACATTAACATTAACATTAACATTAACATTAACATTAACATTAACATTAACATTAACATTAACATTAACATTAACATTAACATTAACATTAACATTAACATTAACATTAACATTAACATTAACATTAACATTAACATTAACATTAACATTAACATTAACATTAACATTAACATTAACATTAACATTAACATTAACATTAACATTAACATTAAATTAAATTAATAGTGCACATTAACATTAACATTAACATTAACATTAACATTAACATTAACATTAACATTAACATTAACATTAACATTAACATTAACATTAATATTAACATTAACATTAACAAACAAATTATAATACACTTACCTAGAAAACAGGCAACCCATATCCCAATAGCCATGTAGCAAAGATTTACAGCATTCTGAAAACATATATTTATCACCCAATTAAATTTCTTTGTCCAATATATAAATGTAAGCTTGACTTAAACTAAATATTTAAATATAAATATATGTATATGTAACATTGACCTGGTTCATTTTGTCAATGAAGATATCCATAGATAAAGAAGATGAATCACCGATACTATTCATGATTTTACTAGTGATAAGTAACATAGTCGGCATAGAAATTCCATCTCCGATCGCACCCAAAAGTCCAAGAGTCATCAAGACCATATCAGCACCATCAGCATGCATGAAAATCGACCGTAATGATCCATTCTTGGCCTTCCTATTATTTGTATCTGTTCTCTGTAATTTACTCATCTTATAATACAAACATAAATAAATATTTTATAAAGTTGACACAAAGTTATATATTAGATACACAAGAGCAGATGACAAATTGGAGTTGTAATAAGGTAAGTGATCGAGAAGAATGTACAAGGTGTATTTATATGTGTGTCGAATGTATAAGGAAATAAATATATTGGATAATAATAAAGTATTTAGTATGTCAAGATGTACAAGGTGTATTCATGAGCTCAAAATAATGTTTGACTTTTTTTTGTACTGTATTTTTTAAACATAAAATAATGGTTTTGGATGTTAAAATAATGACTTCAAACTTTTCGTCACTAATGACGACTTTGGTTAAAGGCATCTTTAGCAAATAACAGGATGTTGGAATTCTATTCGATCCAACTTATGTCAATTTTGGAACATAACTTATGCTGTTTTATAATATATTTCCATAAATAGGCACAGAAATAGGCTAAGACATTTTAACAATGGTATTTACGCTCAAATCTTCTCTCCCTTTACATTATCCTTTTGTGTGATTTCTTCTTTTTTTCATTTTTGTACTTTTATCTATACTATCTATCTAATCAACTCCACTTAAGTGGGTTGGCCAGAGGTATCTTCTAAATCTATTATGTGGGCTCTCGAGGTGAGTTTTTCCCAAGGTCTCGGGTTCGAGTCTTGGGTTTCTCATCTCAAGGTATTTTTCATGAGGAGGGGGTTGGAGGTCCAGCAAATCGCTGGTTAAAATTGTCTCCAGCACGTCTGAATCGAAACTAACTTTAAAAAAAAAAAAAAATCTATACTATCTATCTAATCAACTCCACTTAAGTGGGTTGGCCAGAGGTATCTTCTAAATCTACTATGTGGGCTCTCGAGGTGAGTTTTTCCCAAGGTCTCGGGTTCGAGTCTTGGGTTTCTCATCTCAAGGTATTTTTCATGAGGAGGGGGTTGGAGGTCCAGCAAATCGCTGGTTAAAATTGTCTCCAGCACGTCTGAATCGAAACTAACTTTAAAAAAAAAAAAAAAAAAAAAAAAAAAAAAAAAAAAAAAAAAAAAAAAAAAAAAAAAAAAAAAAAAAAAAAAAAAAAAAAAAAAAAAAAAAAAAAAAAAAAAAAAAAAAAAAAAAAAAAAAAAAAAAAAAAAAAAAAAAAAAAAAAAAAAAAAAAAAAAAAAAAAAAAAAAAAAAAAAAAAAAAAAAAAAAAAAAAAAAAAAAAAAAAAAAAAAAAAAAAAAAAAAAAAAAAAAAAAAAAAAAAAAAAAAAAAAAAAAAAAAAAAAAAAAAAAAAAAAAAAAAAAAAAAAAAAAAAAAAAAAAAAAAAAAAAAAAAAAAAAAAAAAAAAAAAAAAAAAAAAAAAAAAAAAAAAAAAAAAAAAAAAAAAAAAAAAAAAAAAAAAAAAAAAAAAAAAAAAAAAAAAAAAAAAAAAAAAAAAAAAAAAAAAAAAAAAAAAAAAAAAAAAAAAAAAAAAAAAAAAAAAAAAAAAAAAAAAAAAAAAAAAAAAAAAAAAAAAAAAAAAAAAAAAAAAAAAAAAAAAAAAAAAAAAAAAAAAAAAAAAAAAAAAAAAAAAAAAAAAAAAAAAAAAAAAAAAAAAAAAAAAAAAAAAAAAAAAAAAAAAAAAAAAAAAAAAAAAAAAAAAAAAAAAAAAAAAAAAAAAAAAAAAAAAAAAAAAAAAAAAAAAAAAAAAAAAAAAAAAAAAAAAAAAAAAAAAAAAAAAAAAAAAAAAAAAAAAAAAAAAAAAAAAAAAAAAAAAAAAAAAAAAAAAAAAAAAAAAAAAAAAAAAAAAAAAAAAAAAAAAAAAAAAAAAAAAAAAAAAAAAAAAAAAAAAAAAAAAAAAAAAAAAAAAAAAAAAAAAAAAAAAAAAAAAAAAAAAAAAAAAAAAAAAAAAAAAAAAAAAAAAAAAAAAAAAAAAAAAAAAAAAAAAAAAAAAAAAAAAAAAAAAAAAAAAAAAAAAAAAAAAAAAAAAAAAAAAAAAAAAAAAAAAAAAAAAAAAAAAAAAAAAAAAAAAAAAAAAAAAAAAAAAAAAAAAAAAAAAAAAAAAAAAAAAAAAAAAAAAAAAAAAAAAAAAAAAAAAAAAAAAAAAAAAAAAAAAAAAAAAAAAAAAAAAAAAAAAAAAAAAAAAAAAAAAAAAAAAAAAAAAAAAAAAAAAAAAAAAAAAAAAAAAAAAAAAAAAAAAAAAAAAAAAAAAAAAAAAAAAAAAAAAAAAAAAAAAAAAAAAAAAAAAAAAAAAAAAAAAAAAAAAAAAAAAAAAAAAAAAAAAAAAAAAAAAAAAAAAAAAAAAAAAAAAAAAAAAAAAAAAAAAAAAAAAAAAAAAAAAAAAAAAAAAAAAAAAAAAAAAAAAAAAAAAAAAAAAAAAAAAAAAAAAAAAAAAAAAAAAAAAAAAAAAAAAAAAAAAAAAAAAAAAAAAAAAAAAAAAAAAAAAAAAAAAAAAAAAAAAAAAAAAAAAAAAAAAAAAAAAAAAAAAAAAAAAAAAAAAAAAAAAAAAAAAAAAAAAAAAAAAAAAAAAAAAAAAAAAAAAAAAAAAAAAAAAAAAAAAAAAAAAAAAAAAAAAAAAAAAAAAAAAAAAAAAAAAAAAAAAAAAAAAAAAAAAAAAAAAAAAAAAAAAAAAAAAAAAAAAAAAAAAAAAAAAAAAAAAAAAAAAAAAAAAAAAAAAAAAAAAAAAAAAAAAAAAAAAAAAAAAAAAAAAAAAAAAAAAAAAAAAAAAAAAAAAAAAAAAAAAAAAAAAAAAAAAAAAAAAAAAAAAAAAAAAAAAAAAAAAAAAAAAAAAAAAAAAAAAAAAAAAAAAAAAAAAAAAATATTCATTTTAAACTTTCCGTCACTAATGACGTGTTTGGTTAAAGGCGTCTTTAGCAAATAATAGGATGTTAAAGTTTTTTTTTTATTTTTATATTAGAAACTTTTTTTTTTTTTTTTTTTTTTTTTTTTTTTTTTTTTTTTTTTTTTTTTTTTTTTTTTTTTTTTTTTTTTTTTTTTTTTTTTTTTTTTTTTTTTTTTTTTTTTTTTTTTTTTTTTTTTTTTTTTTTTTTTTTTTTTTTTTTTTTTTTTTTTTTTTTTTTTTTTTTTTTTTTTTTTTTTTTTTTTTTTTTTTTTTTTTTTTTTTTTTTTTTTTTTTTTTTTTTTTTTTTTTTTTTTTTTTTTTTTTTTTTTTTTTTTTTTTTTTTTTTTTTTTTTTTTTTTTTTTTTTTTTTTTTTTTTTTTTTTTTTTTTTTTTTTTTTTTTTTTTTTTTTTTTTTTTTTTTTTTTTTTTTTTTTTTTTTTTTTTTTTTTTTTTTTTTTTTTTTTTTTTTTTTTTTTTTTTTTTTTTTTTTTTTTTTTTTTTTTTTTTTTTTTTTTTTTTTTTTTTTTTTTTTTTTTTTTTTTTTTTTTTTTTTTTTTTTTTTTTTTTTTTTTTTTTTTTTTTTTTTTTTTTTTTTTTTTTTTTTTTTTTTTTTTTTTTTTTTTTTTTTTTTTTTTTTTTTTTTTTTTTTTTTTTTTTTTTTTTTTTTTTTTTTTTTTTTTTTTTTTTTTTTTTTTTTTTTTTTTTTTTTTTTTTTTTTTTTTTTTTTTTTTTTTTTTTTTTTTTTTTTTTTTTTTTTTTTTTTTTTTTTTTTTTTTTTTTTTTTTTTTTTTTTTTTTTTTTTTTTTTTTTTTTTTTTTTTTTTTTTTTTTTTTTTTTTTTTTTTTTTTTTTTTTTTTTTTTTTTTTTTTTTTTTTTTTTTTTTTTTTTTTTTTTTTTTTTTTTTTTTTTTTTTTTTTTTTTTTTTTTTTTTTTTTTTTTTTTTTTTTTTTTTTTTTTTTTTTTTTTTTTTTTTTTTTTTTTTTTTTTTTTTTTTTTTTTTTTTTTTTTTTTTTTTTTTTTTTTTTTTTTTTTTTTTTTTTTTTTTTTTTTTTTTTTTTTTTTTTTTTTTTTTTTTTTTTTTTTTTTTTTTTTTTTTTTTTTTTTTTTTTTTTTTTTTTTTTTTTTTTTTTTTTTTTTTTTTTTTTTTTTTTTTTTTTTTTTTTTTTTTTTTTTTTTTTTTTTTTTTTTTTTTTTTTTTTTTTTTTTTTTTTTTTTTTTTTTTTTTTTTTTTTTTTTTTTTTTTTTTTTTTTTTTTTTTTTTTTTTTTTTTTTTTTTTTTTTTTTTTTTTTTTTTTTTTTTTTTTTTTTTTTTTTTTTTTTTTTTTTTTTTTTTTTTTTTTTTTTTTTTTTTTTTTTTTTTTTTTTTTTTTTTTTTTTTTTTTTTTTTTTTTTTTTTTTTTTTTTTTTTTTTTTTTTTTTTTTTTTTTTTTTTTTTTTTTTTTTTTTTTTTTTTTTTTTTTTTTTTTTTTTTTTTTTTTTTTTTTTTTTTTTTTTTTTTTTTTTTTTTTTTTTTTTTTTTTTTTTTTTTTTTTTTTTTTTTTTTTTTTTTTTTTTTTTTTTTTTTTTTTTTTTTTTTTTTTTTTTTTTTTTTTTTTTTTTTTTTTTTTTTTTTTTTTTTTTTTTTTTTTTTTTTTTTTTTTTTTTTTTTTTTTTTTTTTTTTTTTTTTTTTTTTTTTTTTTTTTTTTTTTTTTTTTTTTTTTTTTTTTTTTTTTTTTTTTTTTTTTTTTTTTTTTTTTTTTTTTTTTTTTTTTTTTTTTTTTTTTTTTTTTTTTTTTTTTTTTTTTTTTTTTTTTTTTTTTTTTTTTTTTTTTTTTTTTTTTTTTTTTTTTTTTTTTTTTTTTTTTTTTTTTTTTTTTTTTTTTTTTTTTTTTTTTTTTTTTTTTTTTTTTTTTTTTTTTTTTTTTTTTTTTTTTTTTTTTTTTTTTTTTTTTTTTTTTTTTTTTTTTTTTTTTTTTTTTTTTTTTTTTTTTTTTTTCTGCATCAGAATTAAAGAAGTATAAATAGTTTTCACAGCCTATTATTCTAGGTATCAAATACTCTTTCTAGGAGCTGCACTTCAGGGAGTTCTTCAAGGGTCGATTCAAGATCTAATCGTCGTCGATTCATTGGAGATTCACGTGCACCCACCTAGATCGTATCTACTTATTTGTCTTGCAATTTCGTTTCTTCAAACAATTGGTACTTTATGTTCTTTCTTGATTCTTATTGTAATTTCAATATAATCATGTGTGGCTAATTCTTCTATTGTCCACCTTGATGAAACTAGACGAATGATGTGATTGCTTTATATTTTAATTCAAAGAGTTGATTTCAATTACCGTTGTGTCGTGATCTTGGTGATTTAATTCCTTTATTTGTATTAATTTGATATTGGTGGCATGTGTGTTCTTCGTTAGTGGTACTAGTCGAATGCATATGTGATTTTCTAACGGTCGCTTGTCTATGAGCGATTATCACTAGTTCATGGTATGATAGTGAATGTCAAATTAATAAAAGGAGTCATTTTGTCAACGTGTCTAGAAACGGTTGGTGGTACCACGCGAGCATTTCATTCTCTCACGTTTATCGTGTCAACTCTTAACGAATTTGGTCTTAACTGAAAGCAATCATGTCTGAAGTCTAGCGGAGTCAAGGTGGATGATATTTACCATTATTGTTTGAGACTTACCTTTACTTTATACGCATTTGTCTTTTAAAGTTATTGTCAGAGTGAGAATCTAAGTAACACCCTTTTTCCAAACCCCTTTACTAAACAATTAATTCAAACCAATCCCCGCGAACGAACCTGGACTTATCTCTTAACTATATTGCATACGATCGGGTCCACTGCCCGATAGTGTGTAGTAGTGAGTTTTTAGGTATTTCTTGTTTATAAATTTTAAACTCGATTTAGCACATCAAGTTTTTGGCGCCGCTGCCGGGGATTGTGCGCTGTTTTAGTTGTTAATTTAGTGGTTTGATCCTTCCTCACGCGTGAGGAAGTTATTTGCTTTAATAGTTTAGATTTTCTTTTCTTATCTTATCACAGGTGCAGTTGACGTGTTTGGTTAGTTGTGTTTTGCAGGTCTACTTTTTAGTTGATGAACTTGAGGTCTTCGGGTTTACCTCTTTATAGTCCGTTGAGAACACCATCTAGACGTAGATCTAACCTCACAACACCAACACCATTCTCACCCATTGCTAAGCCTACTCCTGATTCAGACGAGGAGGGGTTTAATTTGGACGAATTTTTTGATCTTGAAGTTAAGGAAGAAGAGACCGAGATGGCGGATGAAGATAGGGACCCAAATGATATACGGTATGGCGAAAGGGTTCGCACTATTCCCGCAAACCGTGGTAGTCCTATTAGACCTCCTCAAATTGCTCATGACTTCAACCTAAAGGGTAATCATCTTAAGAGCATTGAGGAACAACAATTTGATGGTAAGAGGAAGTGGGATCCGTATCAACATCTAGAAAGATTTGAGAAGTTGGCTAGGTTATACCAATACGGGCAGAATCAAATGAATGCCGTAAAACTCGAGACATTTCCTATGTCTATTACCGGCGATGCTCTTGATTGGTTCAATGACCTTCCGGAAAATTGCATTACGACTTGGGACCAACTTAAGCAAGCCTTTATTGGTGAGTTCTACTCACTTAGAACCCAAAGAAAGTTGGAAAACTTGATAAGGTCGTTTGCACAAGACGAAGATGAAGATGTTGTTGATGCGTGGATCCGATTTAAAGAGATGTTGAGAAATTGCCCGGGTCATAATATGACTAGAGAGCAATATGTTGAACTATTCTTTGATGGGCTCGATAAGAAGTCCAAACGTGAGCTAGGTTATGCTTTTGGTGGTGGGTTTAACAAGATCACACCAAATGAGGGTTTTGAAATCTTAGAGTCCATGGCCAAGGATAATGCCAACATGGATGATGATCGGTTTTTAAAGAATGAAAGAAGGTTGAAGAAGGGTACTAGCCAAGGCCGAGTTGCAAAAGCGGAGGCTAGTCATGATTCGGGAATGATGGAGAGATGAGAGCGCTATCTGAGCGTATGGAGAAAGGATTTGCTATGCAAGAGAGTCGATTTGGGGCCATTGAAAGGGATGTGAAGGTTGTTGCCGATGGATGTGACCATTGTGGAAATATGCATTATTCGGAAGATTGTCCAAGTCGGGGACCCGAAGATGTTAACTACATCCAAAACCAACAACAAGGGAGCTATCAACGCAATTCCGGTTACCAAAACCGTCCTTCGGGTAATCCCTCTTATAACTCTTCTTTTCCTACTAACAACTCTCGTTTTTCAGGTAACAGGTGGCAAGGAGACAATTATCAGAATCAACCTCAACAACAACCTCAACAACAACCTCAACAAGGACAAGGATCCGGTTCTTCTTCTTCTAATGCCGATCCAAATGACGAGTTGAGGGAAATGATGAAGCAAATGATGAGCAATCAGATTGAAACAAATACAAGTATTAAGATGATTCGGGATGATACGAAGGCATTGCATGAGAGGTTGGATAGGTTAGATGGGAAGGTTGAGATGAATGCCAAGAATGCGGAGTTGAACTTTAAGGATCTCGAGAGTAGGATGGCAGCTTTAGCTAGGCCTACGGGGACTCTACCTAGCACTACTCAACAGAATCCTAAGCCTCAATTTAGCATGGGGCCGAATCAGGGACACAATCCAAAGCCTCAATCGAGTAATCTTGGATCATGGAAAAAGGATACCCAGCCTAATGTCAGAAACGAGCATGTGAATGCTATCACTACGAGGGCAGGTAACACTTATGATTCTGCTAAATCTTCACCTAATGATTCGTTTCAATCTGTGCAGGTTAATGAAGAGGAGGAGCAAGTTGATGACGAGATTGAGATGGAACCGGAACTAGCCGTGCCGACACCGGCCGTTCCACCCCAACCCGTTGCTAAACCTGTTGAGATGCCCGCTGAGGAACCAACTGTTAAGACATATAAGCCGAAGGTTCCATTTCCCCAGCGATTGGTGAAAAATAAGCTAAAGGAACAAATGGATAAATTTGTAAGTCACCTCAGAAAATTGCATATCAATATTCCATTTTTAGATGCAATTGTGCAGATGCCAGGATATGCAAAGTGCTTGAAGCAGATTTTGATGAATAAGAAGCATCTGGATGGTGTGGCTACTACAGTGCTAGAGGAAGTTTGCTCAGCAGCTGTAACAGGTAAGTTGCCCGAAAAACGAGGAGATCCAGGTAGTTTTACTATTCCCTGTAAGATAGGTAACTTAACGGTAAAAAAGGCTTTAAATGATTCGGGTGCAAGTATTAACCTTATGCCTTCTTCTCTTTACTCCAAGTTGAACTTAGGAACACCTAAACCTATTAACATGAAAATCAATTTGGCCGATAAGTCTGAAATAAGACCTATTGGAATATTAGAAGATGTGTTAATTCAGGTGGGAGGTTTGATTTTTCCTGTAGATTTTGTGATTATTGAAGCTGAAGAGGCATTAAATGTGCCTCTTATTTTAGGGAGACCATTCCTTGCCACGGCCGATGCCAAACTTGAAGTTGGTCGTGGTAAGCTTACATTGAGAGCAGGAGATGAATCCGTTACATTTTCGAACACATGTTCTGTTTCTTTACCTAATGTTGCTAACTTTGTTGAAACTGCTTGTGTTAGTTCTTTGGATTCACAGATTGATAAATGGTTGGATGAGAAGTTAGAGGAGAAAGTGGTTGAATTGAAGTCAGCAGCAGTACCTGGTTCTAAACCGACTGATGGACCGTGTGCTAAGATCCGAAAGCTTTATAGTCGATTGAGGTCTGCCATTTCTCATGGTAATATTAAGTTATCCAAAGAACTGTGCTCTAATTTATCAACAAATGAGAAAGCTGAGTTAATGATGGTTGTTGATATTTCTGACGAAGCAAATGATTGGATATGTAACAAGGTTAAAGGTAACTGTTTCTCTCCTTTTAAAAGTAGACCGCCCAACACTTCAAGTGTGGGGGCGTCGGGGTCCCAATGTTGGTGATTATGAGAGGTTCGAGTCTAGCTAAAGACTCGTAAATAATCTTAGCGCTTCTCGGGAGGCAACCCGTGTTTTTCATTTGTTTTTATTGCATTTTGTTCTTCTTTTCATTTAGTTAGATTTGATTTTGTTTTGTTAAGGAATTCAGGTCCAGGTTCCTCGTGAAACGAATTGTGGTTTGTTGTGCATTGCCGATGTTTCGTGCAGGAGAGTGCCACACTGCGCCGCAGTGGGGAGTGGGAGTCGCTGACTGCGCCGCAGCCAATTTCCTCGGAAACTTGGGTACAAATCGCCCACTGCGCCGCAGTGGGGAAGGTAAGCGACCACTGCGCCGCAGTGGGGAGTGGGAGTCGCTGACTGCGCCGCAGCCAATTTCCTCGGAAACTTGGGTACAAATCGCCCACTGCGCCGCAGTGGGGAAGGTAAGCGACCACTGCGCCGCAGTGGGGAGTGGGAGTCGCTGACTGCGCCGCAGCCAATTTCCTCGGAAACTTGGGTACAAATCGCCCACTGCGCCGCAGTGGGGAGTGGGAGTCGCTGACTGCGCCGCAGCCAATTTCCTCGGAAACTTGGGTACAAATCGCCCACTGCGCCGCAGTGGGGAAGGTAAGCGACCACTGCGCCGCAGTGGGGAGTGGGAGTCGCTGACTGCGCCGCAGCCAATTTCCTCGGAAACTTGGGTACAAATCGCCCACTGCGCCGCAGTGGGGAGTGGGAGTCGCTGACTGCGCCGCAGCCAATTTCCTCGGAAACTTGGGTACAAATCGCCCACTGCGCCGCAGTGGGGAAGGTAAGCGACCACTGCGCCGCAGTGGGCAAATCAACATAACTCCTTTTTCTTTTTCTCTCTAACAAAAACAACACTCCCAAACCTAACCTATTTTCACCTCTAATTCTCGTCCAATCTTGCAATTTTCTTTCTTCTCTTTCTTAGATTATCATCAATCTATCATCATCATGGGTAAAGGAGTAAGTTTCTTGAACTTTTTCTTTGAATTTTCTTTTTAATCTTTGATATTCAAGTTTTTAGGTTGTAATTGTTAAATTAATTGATGGGTTTTGTGTAATAAGTGTTAATTATGATAATGTGATGTTTAATTTCATGAATTTAACACTAGTTCATCCGGATTTGAGTAGAAAAAACTAGGGTTTTGATAAAAATAAAAAAATTTTGTGCTGGTTCTGCACCCCACTGCGACGCAGTGAGGGGTTGCCTTGCCCCACTGCGCCGCAGTGGGACGTTTTTCTGCCCAAGTTTTGTTGATTGTTTGAAATTATTCTCGCTTTGCATTCCTCGTTTTGCTTACTGTTTGTCGTTATTATATGTGATTTTAGGATGCATCTGGTGCTGACAAGAGGAAGCGACCCGAGGAGGGAACATCCAGTGGGACCGCTCTGCGGAAAGGCAAGTCGGTTACGGAGGTTGATGCGCCTGTTCTTAAGTTTTGGCCGGGTCAGTTGAATGAGAGGCATGCGTGGCTGGATTTTTCAAGGGTGAAGCAACCTCACCGCAACAATTATCTTAATGAGCTCTTTTCTATTCACAAAGAGGTAGTTTGCCCACCCAGGTATCTCCACCCCACTGCTGCTCAACATTTTGGAATTCAGGCCGATATTAATGGGTGGTTTAGCATAGCGGCTCAGGTTAATGACAGGTTGGTTATGAGTGATATGTGGCAGAATGTGTTTAATAACAGGGAACCAGTGTATAGGGAGCTTTGTTTGGAGTTTTTCTCTACTTTCAAGGTGAAAAAGGAATTGAACAAGATAAAGGACCTGTTTGAGGAGCGGGTTGTGCATTTCTATTGTGGGGGAATGCTTAGGAAGATTTCTGTGGCTCAGTTTGGTTATTATACAGGGATGTATACATTGGATGAGCTGAACAATAATGACTTTAGGGGTTTGTTAAGACAGGGGTTGTATGTGAAGCAGGCTTTCGATGGTGAGTCCCTTACGCAGTACTGGACTCGTATTACTGGTGGTGAGGTTTGGAAGTCTGGTGGGTCAGGTAGTATGTCCAAGATTAGGAGTGTTAAGCTGAGGATGCTCCACCGTATGATTGTGACTTTCTTGGTTCAGCGTTCCACTCACTGGGAGAAGGTATATCTTACTGACCTTTGGTTGATTAAGTTGTTTTCTGAGGGGGCACCGAGGAGGTTTGCATTAGCTCCCATGGTGGTGTTGGATAGGATGTGGAACCACTCCGATGCGGAGTTGGTTATGGGACATTTCATTACCATGATCTATCGGCGGATGGGGGTTTTTGATACTGACGACTGTCAGACCCATCTTTCACCACCAGTATTTCAGGAGACTTTGGAGGAGGGAGAGTTGGTAAGGGCTAAGATTGTTAGGAAGATGACGAAGACGGAGAGTTCTAGATTGCTTGATGACATTGGGGAGATTCCTGCACCGCCTCCCATTGTGGAGGAGGATGTGGATGTTGATATGGATGCGGCTGCTGAGGATGAGCCAGAGCCGGTGCGACATCCTACTGGTTCCTCCTCGCGGGGCCGTCCTAGCATTGATTTGACCGACTTAGGGTCCCAGCTGCAGCAGATCATGGATGGGCAGCAGGCTAGCCGTCAAGCTTTTGATGATTATCAGCGGCGCATGGATCAGGATTTGACCTGGTTGGGATCGCAGCAGGCCCACACCAACTATACTCTTGATTATTATCAGCCGATGTGGGATGCTCAGTTCCATGGCCAGCAGTTCGTTCCACCTACTCCTATTCCTGAGTTCTCACCTCCACCTATTTATGTCCCGACGTATCGTCAGGGAGGAGGTTCGTTCTTCCCACACGATCTTGGGGGATCTCCTCGTGGCCCTGTACAGTTCGGTACTTTTGGAGGTAGGTCGTCTGTTGATGCAGGTACTAGTGCTGATTGGAGACCTTGGACTACTGGACCTACTGGAGGAGATGCTGGTGCTTCTAGTTCAGGTCAGGAGGGGGAGCGTACTTGGGTCTCTGATTTGTTTGATACATCCGGTCTCCCCTATGGCTATCATGGCCAGTTTCAGTGACCGTGGGATTTGATACATCTGAGCTTGATTCTGGTTTGTATGTTTGTTGTACATTTATTTGTGTTTGGTATCCACCCTACGGGGTGATGAAACATTTGTATTCTTTTCTTTTGTTCTTTAATTCTCTGCATGCGTCTGTAGATTACTTTAATTTTGTACGGATATTTGTTTGTGTGTGCTATTTGAGATTGGACAGGTCTGAACGTTTGATGGTAATACCTGGCAGAACCCAAGTGTGGGGGGAGGACCAGCTGGTTCTGTTTGATTGTGTGATAGTGTCAGTAGCTCACTTTGATGTCATGTGCATATGCTGGCAGTAAGTTCAGCGCTATATTTTTGATTGGCATCTTTATTGACATTGTTCACACACGGTCTTTATTCCGGTATGTGCTCTGATTTTTCTATGTTGCTTACCCCTATTTACCTGTGTTTGACCGATATGGACATTGAGGGCATTGTCCATCTTAAGTGTGGGGGGGTGGCAAATAGGTTTAAGCTACCGGGTACATCACTTTTGTTGTTTTGCCATTGAGATTTCTACCGGTTTTGTTGATGTGTCCCTCTCATAGGCCTTTGGATTTTATCCGAGGGTAGGAGTTTCTATCTTGAGCTCTTCACTGTGATGTGCATGTTTGGAATCGGTGTTGTCAATTTGGTTGGATAATAGAGGTTGATGTGGTTTGTAAAACTTGAGTGGGGCTTGTCCTTGTGGTAAATTGCTTTTGGTCACCTAATTCATATCTTAATAAGCAATTTTACTACAAACTGTTTCCTTGGCAAATTTTTAACCGGCGAAATGTGTTCTGAACGATTATTTGGCTAGTCCCTCGGGATTGATATCATTACTTGTGCACTCAAATTTATCCCTAACACCAAATTGTGAGATTTCATCATTTTGTATAGTTGTGTTAGGTTGCGGTTTTGGTTTGATTGCCTTGTAAATACGTCCCTCTCTTAGGCTCTTGGATTTATTTCCGGTATGTGCTCTGATTTTTCTATGTTGCTTACCCCTATTTACCTGTGTTTGACCGATATGGACATTGAGGGCATTGTCCATCTTAAGTGTGGGGGGGTGGCAAATAGGTTTAAGCTACCGGGTACATCACTTTTGTTGTTTTGCCATTGAGATTTCTACCGGTTTTGTTGATGTGTCCCTCTCATAGGCCTTTGGATTTTATCCGAGGGTAGGAGTTTCTATCTTGAGCTCTTCACTGTGATGTGCATGTTTGGAATCGGTGTTGTCAATTTGGTTGGATAATAGAGGTTGATGTGGTTTGTAAAACTTGAGTGGGGCTTGTCCTTGTGGTAAATTGCTTTTGGTCACCTAATTCATATCTTAATAAGCAATTTTACTACAAACTGTTTCCTTGGCAAATTTTTAACCGGCGAAATGTGTTCTGAACGATTATTTGGCTAGTCCCTCGGGATTGATATCATTACTTGTGCACTCAAATTTATCCCTAACACCAAATTGTGAGATTTCATCATTTTGTATAGTTGTGTTAGGTTGCGGTTTTGGTTTGATTGCCTTGTAAATACGTCCCTCTCTTAGGCTCTTGGATTTATTCGGGAGTAAGGGTTTTCATTTTGATGCCCTGCACTAAGATGTGCGTGTTTGAGGTTAATCCATTCCATTTCCGGGTTCTTCTCTTGATAAGAGTGTGCCGGTGATGTGTTGATTCTAGAACTTGGCCTGGTGATCGTGACTAAGTACATCGGATGACGAATTGGCATTTAGGTTTGACCATACTTTTTCTTTCTTTCTTTTCACTTTTCTTTTGTACATTTATACCTTACTATACACACCCTTATACAACCTTTATACATATATATATACATTTTCACCTTTCTTTGTACACTTTTGATACACATATACATCCCATATAATTTAGCCTTCACTCTTGTATAAATTCACCCTTATATACTTCACCTCATTTTTCCGATAGTCTAATCTTGGTGGGCCGTTGATTGCTATTGGTTTGTTGGATGGTTTGGGAGAGCTTAAATGGGGTGTCGGTGGAATAATTTTGGTTCACGGGAATGTGTTGGATTGTTCGAAAGAAAGTATGTTTGTTAGACATTGATCATCATTGTAAGAGGGTACCTTCTAGTAGAGTAAAAGTAGTTCAGTAAAAAAAAAAATAGAGAAAAAGAACTTGGGCTACTAGGAGGTACATCTCATTTTTATATGTCTAGTGTTGTGATTGTTCGAAAGAAAGTATGTTTGTTAGACATTGATCATCATTGTAAGAGGGTACCTTCTAGTAGAGTAAAAGTAGTTCAGTAAAAAAAAAAAATAGAGAAAAAAAAAAAAAAAAAAAAAAAAAAAAAAAAAAAAGAAGAAAAAAAAAAAGAGAAAAAGAACTTGGGCTACTAGGAGGTACATCTCATTTTTATATGTCTAGTGTTGTGATGTGACATTATAATAGAAGACTTGGATGATAATAAGTTGTTTGTAGTTAATACACCACTTTGGTGTCGGGTTTTGCTTGGTAACGTTGGGGGTGCGTTCTCGGGATGATATCTTTTGGGTTAGCGGTTTGTCGGCAATCAATGGTACGGGTGGATTAGACTATTTTGTTCATTTCTAATACATATCTTATACTTTTGATTGGTTTCCGTTCAATTCTTGCCTTCATTACCGTATACATTTGTACATATCCATATACTTTGACTTTTCTTTTCTTAATTAACCTATATTCCCATTCATTCGTTGTAAATATCCATCCTATATACCTTAGTTTAACTATACAACCTACCTTTATGCCTATTTTGATGATGTACTTGGTGCTTGCGCCGTGTTGGTGGAGCAATGATCCTAGTTCAAGCCTATGGTAAAATAGCATACATCACGACCGTGCTATGAGTGATTCTTCATAATATATTCAACCCCAAAAGTAAGTTTGTTGGAGTAGAATGGTTTTGATAGGTTCGGTTGTTTCACTTGTGCTTGGTTGTGTTATCGTGGCTTGCGGATTGTTCAGGTATTGTCAAACATTTCGGGTTTTCATTTAAGATTAAAACTGCTTCACCCAACCTTTTTGTCATTTGACATGCTTGGTGTGGCTTCTTTTTGATACTCGTCATTGTTTATTTAGCTCCATTGTCAAGGAATACTTTATGCTTTAAATGTTGGATTTGCTTGAGGACAAGCAATGCTCAAGTGTGGGGGGATTTGATGTGACTAACTTATACCCATTGCCCACGTTGTTTTTGGCCTTTATATTACATGTTTTCTGTCGAATTTGTGTGCATTTGGCGCGTTTATGTGTTTGTTAGTGTTTTCAGGTTCTAAACAAGTACGCGTTCATTTTGTGCAAATTCGGATGATTATTGGCCAGAAGTCGTTTGTGAAGTCGAGAGTCGTTTCGAGTGGATGAGATAGCGAGTGTCGGGATCGTAAAGTGAAGGTTGTACACTAAGAAGTTGACTGCGACGCAGTGGAGATGTACGTGGTCCACTGCGCCGCAGCCATTATCCACGGCCTTGATGTGACTGCGCCGCAGTGGGGATGGTGTGATGGTGACTGCGCCGCAGTGGGGAGGTGGATGGTGACTGCGCCGCAGTGGGTGGTGTGAATGGTGACTGCGCCGCAGTGGGGAGGTGTGATGGTGACTGCGCCGCAGTGGGGGTGTGAATGGTGACTGCGCCGCAGTTGGTGTGATGCTCACTGCGCCGCAGTGGGGATGGTGTGATGGTGACTGCGCCGCAGTCAGAAATAGGAAAAGAAAGACGTGGAAATCCACTGCGACGCAGTGGTGGTGTACGTGGACCACTGCGCCGCAGTGGGGATGGTGTGATGGTGACTGCGCCGCAGTCAGAAATAGGAAAAGAAAGACGTGGAAATGCACTGCGACGCAGTGGTGGTGTACGTGGACCACTGCGCCGCAGTCGGGATGGTGTGATGGTGACTGCGCCGCAGTCAGAAATAGGAAAAAAAAAAAAAAAAAAAAAAAAAAAAAAAAAAAAAAAAAAAAAAAAAAAAAAAAAAAAAAAAAAAAAAAAAAAAAAAAAAAAAAAAAAAAAAAAAAAAAAAAAAAAAAAAAAAAAAAAAAAAAAAAAAAAAAAAAAAAAAAAAAAAAAAAAAAAAAAAAAAAAAAAAAAAAAAAAAAAAAAAAAAAAAAAAAAAAAAAAAAAAAAAAAAAAAAAAAAAAAAAAAAAAAAAAAAAAAAAAAAAAAAAAAAAAAAAAAAAAAAAAAAAAAAAAAAAAAAAAAAAAAAAAAAAAAAAAAAAAAAAAAAAAAAAAAAAAAAAAAAAAAAAAAAAAAAAAAAAAAAAAAAAAAAAAAAAAAAAAAAAAAAAAAAAAAAAAAAAAAAAAAAAAAAAAAAAAAAAAAAAAAAAAAAAAAAAAAAAAAAAAAAAAAAAAAAAAAAAAAAAAAAAAAAAAAAAAAAAAAAAAAAAAAAAAAAAAAAAAAAAAAAAAAAAAAAAAAA
Source organism: Erigeron breviscapus (assembly GCA_034093135.1). Taxonomy (NCBI): domain Eukaryota; kingdom Viridiplantae; phylum Streptophyta; class Magnoliopsida; order Asterales; family Asteraceae; genus Erigeron; species Erigeron breviscapus. Next base: position 5,556,327 of record CM067169.1, on the reverse strand, counting down.
AAAAAAAAAAAAAAAAAAAAAAAAAAAAAAAAAAAAAAAAAAAAAAAAAAAAAAAAAAAAAAAAAAAAAAAAAAAAAAAAAAAAAAAAAAAAAAAAAAAAAAAAAAAAAAAAAAAAAAAAAAAAAAAAAAAAAAAAAAAAAAAAAAAAAAAAAAAAAAAAAAAAAAAAAAAAAAAAAAAAAAAAAAAAAAAAAAAAAAAAAAAAAAAAAAAAAAAAAAAAAAAAAAAAAAAAAAAAAAAAAAAAAAAAAAAAAAAAAAAAAAAAAAAAAAAAAAAAAAAAAAAAAAAAAAAAAAAAAAAAAAAAAAAAAAAAAAAAAAAAAAAAAAAAAAAAAAAAAAAAAAAAAAAAAAAAAAAAAAAAAAAAAAAAAAAAAAAAAAAAAAAAAAAAAAAAAAAAAAAAAAAAAAAAAAAAAAAAAAAAAAAAAAAAAAAAAAAAAAAAAAAAAAAAAAAAAAAAAAAAAAAAAAAAAAAAAAAAAAAAAAAAAAAAAAAAAAAAAAAAAAAAAAAAAAAAAAAAAAAAAAAAAAAAAAAAAAAAAAAAAAAAAAAAAAAAAAAAAAAAAAAAAAAAAAAAAAAAAAAAAAAAAAAAAAAAAAAAAAAAAAAAAAAAAAAAAAAAAAAAAAAAAAAAAAAAAAAAAAAAAAAAAAAAAAAAAAAAAAAAAAAAAAAAAAAAAAAAAAAAAAAAAAAAAAAAAAAAAAAAAAAAAAAAAAAAAAAAAAAAAAAAAAAAAAAAAAAAAAAAAAAAAAAAAAAAAAAAAAAAAAAAAAAAAAAAAAAAAAAAAAAAAAAAAAAAAAAAAAAAAAAAAAAAAAAAAAAAAAAAAAAAAAAAAAAAAAAAAAAAAAAAAAAAAAAAAAAAAAAAAAAAAAAAAAAAAAAAAAAAAAAAAAAAAAAAAAAAAAAAAAAAAAAAAAAAAAAAAAAAAAAAAAAAAAAAAAAAAAAAAAAAAAAAAAAAAAAAAAAAAAAAAAAAAAAAAAAAAAAAAAAAAAAAAAAAAAAAAAAAAAAAAAAAAAAAAAAAAAAAAAAAAAAAAAAAAAAAAAAAAAAAAAAAAAAAAAAAAAAAAAAAAAAAAAAAAAAAAAAAAAAAAAAAAAAAAAAAAAAAAAAAAAAAAAAAAAAAAAAAAAAAAAAAAAAAAAAAAAAAAAAAAAAAAAAAAAAAAAAAAAAAAAAAAAAAAAAAAAAAAAAAAAAAAAAAAAAAAAAAAAAAAAAAAAAAAAAAAAAAAAAAAAAAAAAAAAAAAAAAAAAAAAAAAAAAAAAAAAAAAAAAAAAAAAAAAAAAAAAAAAAAAAAAAAAAAAAAAAAAAAAAAAAAAAAAAAAAAAAAAAAAAAAAAAAAAAAAAAAAAAAAAAAAAAAAAAAAAAAAAAAAAAAAAAAAAAAAAAAAAAAAAAAAAAAAAAAAAAAAAAAAAAAAAAAAAAAAAAAAAAAAAAAAAAAAAAAAAAAAAAAAAAAAAAAAAAAAAAAAAAAAAAAAAAAAAAAAAAAAAAAAAAAAAAAAAAAAAAAAAAAAAAAAAAAAAAAAAAAAAAAAAAAAAAAAAAAAAAAAAAAAAAAAAAAAAAAAAAAAAAAAAAAAAAAAAAAAAAAAAAAAAAAAAAAAAAAAAAAAAAAAAAAAAAAAAAAAAAAAAAAAAAAAAAAAAAAAAAAAAAAAAAAAAAAAAAAAAAAAAAAAAAAAAAAAAAAAAAAAAAAAAAAAAAAAAAAAAAAAAAAAAAAAAAAAAAAAAAAAAAAAAAAAAAAAAAAAAAAAAAAAAAAAAAAAAAAAAAAAAAAAAAAAAAAAAAAAAAAAAAAAAAAAAAAAAAAAAAAAAAAAAAAAAAAAAAAAAAAAAAAAGAGTCGTTTCGAGTGGATGAGATAGCGAGTGTCGGGATCGTAAAGTGAAGGTTGTACACTAAGAAGTTGACTGCGACGCAGTGGAGATGTACGTGGTCACTGCGCCGCAGTCAGAAATAGGAAAAGAAAGACGTGGAAATCCACTGCGACGCAGTGGTGGCTACACCCCACTGCGCCGCAGTGGGGATGGTGTGATGGTGACTGCGCCGCAGTCAGAAATAGGAAAAGAAAGACGTGGAAATCCACTGCGACGCAGTGGGCTACACCCCACTGCGCCGCAGTGGGGATGGTGTGAAGGTGACTGCGCCGCAGTCAGAAATAGGTAAAGATAGGACGTGGAAATGCACTGCGACGCAGTGGTGGTGTACGTGGACTCACTGCGCCGCAGTGGGGATGGTGTGATGGTGACTGCGCCGCAGTCAGAAATAGGAAAAGAAAGACGTGGAAATCCACTGCGACGCAGTGGGGATGGATAGCACTGCGCCGCAGTCAGAAATAGGAAAAGAAAGACGTGGAAATCCACTGCGACGCAGTGGTGGTGACACCCCACTGCGCCGCAGTGGGGATGGTGTGATGGTGACTGCGCCGCAGTCAGAAATAGGAAAAGAAAGACGTGGAAATCCACTGCGACGCAGTGGGTTACTCGCCCACTGCGCCGCAGTGGGGATGGTGTGATGGTGACTGCGCCGCAGTCAGAAATAGGAAAAGAAAGACGTGGAAATCCACTGCGACGCAGTGGGGGGGAACTGCGCCGCAGTCAGAAATAGGAAAAGAAAGACGTGGAAATCCACTGCGACGCAGTGGTGGTGCTACCCCCACTGCGCCGCAGTGGGGATGGTGTGATGGTGACTGCGCCGCAGTGGGGATGGTGTGATGGTCACTGCGCCGCAGTGGATCCACGGCCTTATTCACTGCGCCGCAGTGGGGATGGTGTGATGGTGACTGCGCCGCAGTCAGAAATAGGAAAAGAAAGACGTGGAAATCCACTGCGACGCAGTGGGGGGGAACACTGCGCCGCAGTCAGAAATAGGAAAAGAAAGACGTGGAAATCCACTGCGACGCAGTGGGGGTAAGACTGCGCCGCAGTCAGAAATAGGAAAAGAAAGACGTGGAAATCCACTGCGACGCAGTGGGTGTGATGGTGACTGCGCCGCAGTCAGAAATAGGAAAAGAAAGACGTGGAAATCCACTGCGACGCAGTGGTGGGGAACTGGATCACTGCGCCGCAGTCAGCAATTGGTAATTTGGTAACAAACAAGCTAAGTGTTTGGGTGACTTGTGAGCAGTTGGTGGTACCACGCGAGCATTTCATTCTCTCACGTTTATCGTGTCAACTCTTAACGAATTTGGTCTTAACTGAAAGCAATCATGTCTGAAGTCTAGCGGAGTCAAGGTGGATGATATTTACCATTATTGTTTGAGACTTACCTTTACTTTATACGCATTTGTCTTTTAAAGTTATTGTCAGAGTGAGAATCTAAGTAACACCCTTTTTCCAAACCCCTTTACTAAACAATTAATTCAAACCAATCCCCGCGAACGAACCTGGACTTACCTTTTTACTATATTGCATACGATCGGGTCCACTGCCCGATAGTGTGTAGTAGTGAGTTTTTAGGTATTTCTTGTTTATAAATTTTAAACTCGATTTAGCACATCAAGTTTTTTTTTTTGTTTTTTTTTTTTTTTTTTTTTTTTTTTTTTTTTTTTTTTTTTTTTTTTTTTTTTTTTTTTTTTTTTTTTTTTTTTTTTTTTTTTTTTTTTTTTTTTTTTTTTTTTTTTTTTTTTTTTTTTTTTTTTTTTTTTTTTTTTTTTTTTTTTTTTTTTTTTTTTTTTTTTTTTTTTTTTTTTTTTTTTTTTTTTTTTTTTTTTTTTTTTTTTTTTTTTTTTTTTTTTTTTTTTTTTTTTTTTTTTTTTTTTTTTTTTTTTTTTTTTTTTTTTTTTTTTTTTTTTTTTTTTTTTTTTTTTTTTTTTTTTTTTTTTTTTTTTTTTTTTTTTTTTTTTTTTTTTTTTTTTTTTTTTTTTTTTTTTTTTTTTTTTTTTTTTTTTTTTTTTTTTTTTTTTTTTTTTTTTTTTTTTTTTTTTTTTTTTTTTTTTTTTTTTTTTTTTTTTTTTTTTTTTTTTTTTTTTTTTTTTTTTTTTTTTTTTTTTTTTTTTTTTTTTTTTTTTTTTTTTTTTTTTTTTTTTTTTTTTTTTTTTTTTTTTTTTTTTTTTTTTTATATTGATAATTTTGTAAGTCTCGTATATTGGACACGTTTTTAAAATCTAGTATACACTAAAGACAATTTTCTTAATAAGAATGATGATATATCATCTTTATTGATCGTTGTAACAATTTTCTTAGAAGCAAAAAGAAACGTGACACGTGAGGAAATCAAAATACAATATATAGAATGAATGAAAAAAAGTAACAAAAAAAAAAAAAAAAAAAAAAAAAAAAAAAAAAAAAAAAAAAAAAAAAAAAAAAAAAAAAAAAAAAAAAAAAAAAAAAAAAAAAAAAAAAAAAAAAAAAAAAAAAAAAAAAAAAAAAAAAAAAAAAAAAAAAAAAAAAAAAAAAAAAAAAAAAAAAAAAAAAAAAAAAAAAAAAAAAAAAAAAAAAAAAAAAAAAAAAAAAAAAAAAAAAAAAAAAAAAAAAAAAAAAAAAAAAAAAAAAAAAAAAAAAAAAAAAAAAAAAAAAAAAAAAAAAAAAAAAAAAAAAAAAAAAAAAAAAAAAAAAAAAAAAAAAAAAAAAAAAAAAAAAAAAAAAAAAAAAAAAAAAAAAAAAAAAAAAAAAAAAAAAAAAAAAAAAAAAAAAAAAAAAAAAAAAAAAAAAAAAAAAAAAAAAAAAAAAAAAAAAAAAAAAAAAAAAAAAAAAAAAAAAAAAAAAAAAAAAAAAAAAAAAAAAAAAAAAAAAAAAAAAAAAAAAAAAAAAAAAAAAAAAAAAAAAAAAAAAAAAAAAAAAAAAAAAAAAAAAAAAAAAAAAAAAAAAAAAAAAAAAAAAAAAAAAAAAAAAAAAAAAAAAAAAAAAAAAAAAAAAAAAAAAAAAAAAAAAAAAAAAAAAAAAAAAAAAAAAAAAAAAAAAAAAAAAAAAAAAAAAAAAAAAAAAAAAAAAAAAAAAAAAAAAAAAAAAAAAAAAAAAAAAAAAAAAAAAAAAAAAAAAAAAAAAAAAAAAAAAAAAAAAAAAAAAAAAAAAAAAAAAAAAAAAAAAAAAAAAAAAAAAAAAAAAAAAAAAAAAAAAAAAAAAAAAAAAAAAAAAAAAAAAAAAAAAAAAAAAAAAAAAAAAAAAAAAAAAAAAAAAAAAAAAAAAAAAAAAAAAAAAAAAAAAAAAAAAAAAAAAAAAAAAAAAAAAAAAAAAAAAAAAAAAAAAAAAAAAAAAAAAAAAAAAAAAAAAAAAAAAAAAAAAAAAAAAAAAAAAAAAAAAAAAAAAAAAAAAAAAAAAAAAAAAAAAAAAAAAAAAAAAAAAAAAAAAAAAAAAAAAAAAAAAAAAAAAAAAAAAAAAAAAAAAAAAAAAAAAAAAAAAAAAAAAAAAAAAAAAAAAAAAAAAAAAAAAAAAAAAAAAAAAAAAAAAAAAAAAAAAAAAAAAAAAAAAAAAAAAAAAAAAAAAAAAAAAAAAAAAAAAAAAAAAAAAAAAAAAAAAAAAAAAAAAAAAAAAAAAAAAAAAAAAAAAAAAAAAAAAAAAAAAAAAAAAAAAAAAAAAAAAAAAAAAAAAAAAAAAAAAAAAAAAAAAAAAAAAAAAAAAAAAAAAAAAAAAAAAAAAAAAAAAAAAAAAAAAAAAAAAAAAAAAAAAAAAAAAAAAAAAAAAAAAAAAAAAAAAAAAAAAAAAAAAAAAAAAAAAAAAAAAAAAAAAAAAAAAAAAAAAAAAAAAAAAAAAAAAAAAAAAAAAAAAAAAAAAAAAAAAAAAAAAAAAAAAAAAAAAAAAAAAAAAAAAAAAAAAAAAAAAAAAAAAAAAAAAAAAAAAAAAAAAAAAAAAAAAAAAAAAAAAAAAAAAAAAAAAAAAAAAAAAAAAAAAAAAAAAAAAAAAAAAAAAAAAAAAAAAAAAAAAAAAAAAAAAAAAAAAAAAAAAAAAAAAAAAAAAAAAAAAAAAAAAAAAAAAAAAAAAAAAAAAAAAAAAAAAAAAAAAAAAAAAAAAAAAAAAAAAAAAAAAAAAAAAAAAAAAAAAAAAAAAAAAAAAAAAAAAAAAAAAAAAAAAAAAAAAAAAAAAAAAAAAAAAAAAAAAAAAAAAAAAAAAAAAAAAAAAAAAAAAAAAAAAAAAAAAAAAAAAAAAAAAAAAAAAAAAAAAAAAAAAAAAAAAAAAAAAAAAAAAAAAAAAAAAAAAAAAAAAAAAAAAAAAAAAAAAAAAAAAAAAAAAAAAAAAAAAAAAAAAAAAAAAAAAAAAAAAAAAAAAAAAAAAAAAAAAAAAAAAAAAAAAAAAAAAAAAAAAAAAAAAAAAAAAAAAAAAAAAAAAAAAAAAAAAAAAAAAAAAAAAAAAAAAAAAAAAAAAAAAAAAAAAAAAAAAAAAAAAAAAAAAAAAAAAAAAAAAAAAAAAAAAAAAAAAAAAAAAAAAAAAAAAAAAAAAAAAAAAAAAAAAAAAAAAAAAAAAAAAAAAAAAAAAAAAAAAAAAAAAAAAAAAAAAAAAAAAAAAAAAAAAAAAAAAAAAAAAAAAAAAAAAAAAAAAAAAAAAAAAAAAAAAAAAAAAAAAAAAAAAAAAAAAAAAAAAAAAAAAAAAAAAAAAAAAAAAAAAAAAAAAAAAAAAAAAAAAAAAAAAAAAAAAAAAAAAAAAAAAAAAAAAAAAAAAAAAAAAAAAAAAAAAAAAAAAAAAAAAAAAAAAAAAAAAAAAAAAAAAAAAAAAAAAAAAAAAAAAAAAAAAAAAAAAAAAAAAAAAAAAAAAAAAAAAAAAAAAAAAAAAAAAAAAAAAAAAAAAAAAAAAAAAAAAAAAAAAAAAAAAAAAAAAAAAAAAAAAAAAAAAAAAAAAAAAAAAAAAAAAAAAAAAAAAAAAAAAAAAAAAAAAAAAAAAAAAAAAAAAAAAAAAAAAAAAAAAAAAAAAAAAAAAAAAAAAAAAAAAAAAAAAAAAAAAAAAAAAAAAAAAAAAAAAAAAAAAAAAAAAAAAAAAAAAAAAAAAAAAAAAAAAAAAAAAAAAAAAAAAAAAAAAAAAAAAAAAAAAAAAAAAAAAAAAAAAAAAAAAAAAAAAAAAAAAAAAAAAAAAAAAAAAAAAAAAAAAAAAAAAAAAAAAAAAAAAAAAAAAAAAAAAAAAAAAAAAAAAAAAAAAAAAAAAAAAAAAAAAAAAAAAAAAAAAAAAAAAAAAAAAAAAAAAAAAAAAAAAAAAAAAAAAAAAAAAAAAAAAAAAAAAAAAAAAAAAAAAAAAAAAAAAAAAAAAAAAAAAAAAAAAAAAAAAAAAAAAAAAAAAAAAAAAAAAAAAAAAAAAAAAAAAAAAAAAAAAAAAAAAAAAAAAAAAAAAAAAAAAAAAAAAAAAAAAAAAAAAAAAAAAAAAAAAAAAAAAAAAAAAAAAAAAAAAAAAAAAAAAAAAAAAAAAAAAAAAAAAAAAAAAAAAAAAAAAAAAAAAAAAAAAAAAAAAAAAAAAAAAAAAAAAAAAAAAAAAAAAAAAAAAAAAAAAAAAAAAAAAAAAAAAAAAAAAAAAAAAAAAAAAAAAAAAAAAAAAAAAAAAAAAAAAAAAAAAAAAAAAAAAAAAAAAAAAAAAAAAAAAAAAAAAAAAAAAAAAAAAAAAAAAAAAAAAAAAAAAAAAAAAAAAAAAAAAAAAAAAAAAAAAAAAAAAAAAAAAAAAAAAAAAAAAAAAAAAAAAAAAAAAAAAAAAAAAAAAAAAAAAAAAAAAAAAAAAAAAAAAAAAAAAAAAAAAAAAAAAAAAAAAAAAAAAAAAAAAAAAAAAAAAAAAAAAAAAAAAAAAAAAAAAAAAAAAAAAAAAAAAAAAAAAAAAAAAAAAAAAAAAAAAAAAAAAAAAAAAAAAAAAAAAAAAAAAAAAAAAAAAAAAAAAAAAAAAAAAAAAAAAAAAAAAAAAAAAAAAAAAAAAAAAAAAAAAAAAAAAAAAAAAAAAAAAAAAAAAAAAAAAAAAAAAAAAAAAAAAAAAAAAAAAAAAAAAAAAAAAAAAAAAAAAAAAAAAAAAAAAAAAAAAAAAAAAAAAAAAAAAAAAAAAAAAAAAAAAAAAAAAAAAAAAAAAAAAAAAAAAAAAAAAAAAAAAAAAAAAAAAAAAAAAAAAAAAAAAAAAAAAAAAAAAAAAAAAAAAAAAAAAAAAAAAAATAACTTACGGCAAAACCCACGTACCCTACACCCCTGAACAACCCCCACCGTACACTACGCCACACCAGGGCGCAATGTACGTTCATCCAAGAGGTATCCCAGCGTAAGGTACGCCCAGGGGTGGCGTAGCCTACGCCTGAACCTGAGTAGCTCGACCAGCAGCAGCCAAAAGAAGAAGAAACCGACCCCAAAACACTTAGAACCCTAATCTAGGTCTCCAACTCAGTTCATTTACTATCAACTCTGGTCTTGAGACATAAATAAGTGTGTGTGAACATAATTTTAACACAATTCGATCCTTGAATTCGACCCATTACATCAAAAGTTGATTTAACATCACTTTGACCTAATTTTATGACATGAAACCCTAATCTTGCCAAAGACTCGATTATATTGTTAAGAAAATCTGATTTCCACACTTGTTAAACCCAGAAATCACGAGACATCATAAACCCACTTCAAAAATTGTGACTAAATTCGTCATTTCAACAACACAAATCGTTTTTGACCCATTTGAGCTCCATGAACCCTAATTTGACTCACTATGCTTTAAAAATCTGATTTTTGGCTAGAAGTTGGAAGGTTTGACTTAAATCCAAGTTTATAAACATCAAACAAATGAATTTAGGATGAATTTGCTTACCAAGACTTCCACCAAGCAATGAACCCGAATTTGACTCAATTTAGAAGTTTCCTTGCACCTATAATGCCCAAATTTTTGATATGTTGTTGCAATGATTATGAAGACAAAGACCCCTAACAAAATCTTGTGTGAAACATTAGATTTGATTTATTTAATTTAGAGAGAGTTGGTGTTCTTGCAATAAGTGTAGAGAGAGAGAGGATAAGAGGAAATGATGAATGAGTGGATGGAGAGTGTAAGAGTGTGAGTGGTGGATAGGGTTGGGTTGGATGGGTCTTGGATATGGGTTTGGGTCAACCCATGGGTAGTCCATCACTACACTATTTCTTACAATTTGCCTAGCTTTAACATTTGAGTAAAACGATCAATTAACCTCGACCAAATAACCTCGACTAGAATACGAACATAGTTTAATTAGAACGATTGTATATATGTATATACATATATACACACATATATATAATATATAATAAATATATATATATCTTTTGCGTGAATATAAACACTCGTATTTGGTTACATATATATATATATATATATATATATATATATATATATATATATATATATATATATATATATATATATATATATATATATATATATATATATATATATATATATATATATATATATATATATATATATATATATATATATATATATATATATATATATATATATATATATATATATATATATATATATATATATATATATATATATATATATATATATATATATATATATATATATATATATATATATATATATATATATATATATATATATATATATATATATATATATATATATATATATATATATATATATATATATATATATATATATATATATATATATATATATATATATATATATATATATATATATATATATATATATATATATATATATATATATATATATATATATATATATATATATATATATATATATATATATATATATATATATATATATATATATATATATATATATATATATATATATATATATATATATATATATATATATATATATATATATATATATATATATATATATATATATATATATATATATATATATATATATATATATATATATATATATATATATATATATATATATATATATATATATATATATATATATATATATATATATATATATATATATATATATATATATATATATATATATATATATATATATATATATATATATATATATATATATATATATATATATATATATATATATATATATATATATATATATATATATATATATATATATATATATATATATATATATATATATATATATATATATATATATATATATATATATATATATATATATATATATATATATATATATATATATATATATATATATATATATATATATATATATATATATATATATATATATATATATATATATATATATATATATATATATATATATATATATATATATATATATATATATATATATATATATATATATATATATATATATATATATATATATATATATATATATATATATATATATATATATATATATATATATATATATATATATATATATATATATATATATATATATATATATATATATATATATATATATATATATATATATATATATATATATATATATATATATATATATATATATATATATATATATATATATATATATATATATATATATATATATATATATATATATATATATATATATATATATATATATATATATATATATATATATATATATATATATATATATATATATATATATATATATATATATATATATATATATATATATATATATATATATATATATATATATATATATATATATATATATATATATATATATATATATATATATATATATATATATATATATATATATATATATATATATATATATATATATATATATATATATATATATATATATATATATATATATATATATATATATATATATATATATATATATATATATATATATATATATATATATATATATATATATATATATATATATATATATATATATATATATATATATATATATATATATATATATATATATATATATATATATATATATATATATATATATATATATATATATATATATATATATATATATATATATATATATATATATATATATATATATATATATATATATATATATATATATATATATATATATATATATATATATATATATATATATATATATATATATATATATATATATATATATATATATATATATATATATATATATATATATATATATATATATATATATATATATATATATATATATATATATATATATATATATATATATATATATATATATATATATATATATATATATATATATATATATATATATATATATATATATATATATATATATATATATATATATATATATATATATATATATATATATATATATATATATATATATATATATATATATATATATATATATATATATATATATATATATATATATATATATATATATATATATATATATAT
>CM067169.1:5535648-5544059 GCA_034093135.1 Erigeron breviscapus | reverse complement strand
TTAAGGTACTTGTACAGACCTCCATTGAGTTTTAGAAAGTTTTCCCTTTCTAGCATCGACCTAAAAGCCGATTGGTGTATGTTTTGTGAAGGATTTGTTGCCTTTTACAAAACAGATTCAAGTTCAATTATCGGTATTTTCGATAATAAATCCTTAAGAAATTAATTACCCAATGTTTATAAAATAAACAATTAATTTCATTAAGGCTAGGATCCAATTGACATACAATCATTTCATCAGTTGATCTGCTAGAAATGATTGCACTCAAAAGGTAAGTGACGAGCAGTAATTGCATTACATGTGCAATTCCTAGTAAGAATGGGACTTACAAATGACACTCGATTCATCAAGTAATTTGTAGTCATGTTTTGTCCCATCTTTTGCCACGGGTTAAGGTCTCACCGCTTAACTCGCTTTAAGTCGTCCAACCAAGAACGCGCAAATTTGTCCACCACTGTGTACCAGTGAGTGGGATCTGCCATGCAACTGCCATTTCACCACTGTGTACCAGTGAGTAAAACAACAGCCACAAGTGTCCTTTACGAGTTGGATGGCAATGACTTAAGTTTATTGGGTCAATCAATTTGATGTGTGATCAAAAAGTTATGTTTGAAGATTCATGCATATCTCCTAAACATAATATGTTTATAAAACTCATTTTTATTGCCTTTAAATACAAAAGAGCTCGGTAGCTCCATTTGAACTCACAAAGAAGCGCAAGGGCAAAGGTTTGCGATGGACGCAATTAAAAACCCGCCCTTTTAGAAGGCTAGCGCACTCCGACTTATACCTCTCTTAGAGTTTGTTCAAATGGGTGAGCCGGTGTATCTTTTGATTTTAGGGCACCAATTTTATAAACAAAATCATTATTTCAATGTAATTTAGTCAAGTTTAATTTTCAAAAAACAATTTTGCACACAATTTTCTTAAAGGGCAAAACTAAACTTACTAAACATAAACACGTAACAATTAGGTATCCATCCTTGGTTAGACCACTATGGTTTAAGATTGGCTCTCCTTTCTCAAGGAAAAGGACCTCATACATCAAGTAAACTTGATTGCGTAAGCCAAAATTTAATAACAAATTTATCACATAAACACATAAGGTGCTGATTTGAAAAATCCAGCAGCTTCACGACCCATTTAGGCCTAGAGGATGGCCAAACTGGACTTAGCACAGAACTACAAAGTTGTAGCCCTATGAGTCAAGTATCTACTGTTCAAAGGACGACTTCTAACTCCTCACGGATTAAAAGATATGGTCATTTTAGTGGACTGGTGTCAAGCAGCAACATTAACAAATAATTATCACATTGTCAAACAATTAATTATTTTAATTATCCACCTAAATAGACCTAGTGATCAAGTAATTTTATCATTATAACTAAGTAATAATCATGAATTAATTGCATGTAAAAACTCATGATTATTACTTCTATTTAACAATTAAAATAAAGGTAATCCATAAACGCATGCAATTAACACATTAATCATGCAATAAATCAAAACTTGCAATTAGGGTTTCCAAAAAAAAACAATTTTTTTTTTATTTCAGATTTCGAATTAGGGTTTTTATAAAAAAAATAATTTTTTATTTTTTATTTCATTATTTTATTACAATTAAATCAATTAATTAATAAAATAACCAAGATAATTACATAAAAATTCGAAAAATATGAAACCCTAACCCCCCTTCAAGTTTTGATTTTTAGGTAATTAAAAATCACATGGGTGGCTCGTGATACCACTGTTGGAATATATAACTAAATATCATTATTCACGAGTACGCAACGGAAGCAAATCAAACCATGTAATCAAATAATTAACCTTGAAATAGGATTAAGGAATACCTCTTAATGTAGATGATAAAGTAAAGAAACTTTAAAAGGATTTGAAGTAAATCCCTCTACGATTGCACACACGATCCACCGATATAGGTGTGCTAGCACTTGATCACGAACCGAGCAACCTTTGGCTTGATCTCCTTCTTCAAAACCGAAAACCAAAAACCCTAAAGGGTTTTTCCTTGCTTTGGCCGTCCAAAAGAAGAGAGGAGGAGAGGAGAGATTTAGGGTTTAATTCTCTTGGAATTGTAGTTATGAAAAACCATTAACCTAGCTTTAGTATTTATAGGTTTAATCTAACTTGGCAATCAAGTTAGGGTTTCACTAGGAAACCTAGTAGGGAGGCCGGCCCCCTATGGGCTTTTCTAGAACATTCCCTAATCGTATTTAATTACAATTATCTCCTTACTTTAACGACCGTTAGCTAGTAACCGTTAAATATTAACGACCGTTCGTTAACTTATTCGTGATCCATATTAATTAATAAATCAATTAATATTAACTATATTTGAATCGAGACGTGTGACCCCGTAGGCTTAAATCATTTCCGGACATACGTTCATTTTACGTGATCACATACTAACAGTGTCAACAAGGTCAAGGGTTGGGCGATCTTTGAGAAGCCTTCTATAAACCTCCTATAATAACCCGCCAAACCAAGAAATTGGCGAATCTCGGTTGGCGTCTCGGTTCGTCTCTAATTCTTAACCGCTTCGATTTTATTAGGGTCCACATGAATACCCTCCTTGCTCACCACGTGACCAAGGAAATGGATCTCTTCTAGCCAAAATTCACACTTGGAGAACTTGGCATACAATTTTTCTCCCCGAAGTAACTTCAACACTAGCTTCAAATGCTCGGCGTGCTCTTCTTTTGTTTTAGAGTAAATAAGGATGTCATCAATAAAGACAATGACAAATTGATCCAAGTAGGGCCGACACACCCGGTTCATCAAATCCATGAACACCGCCGGTGCATTGGTCAACCCAAAAGGCATCACCATAAATTCAAAATGCCCATATCTTGTTCGGAAAGCGGTTTTTGGAATGTCATCTTCATGGACCCTCAATTGATGGTAACCCGGACCTCAAATCAATCTTGGAGAAATATTGAGGCACCTTGAAGTCGATCAAATAAATCGTCAATCCTAGGAAGAGGATAACGATTCTTCACCGTTTGCTTATTCAACTCTCTATAATCAATACACAACCGGAAAGATCCATCCTTCTTTTTGACAAACAAGACCGGTGCGCCCCATGGCGATTGACTAGGGCGAATGAAACCCTTGTCTTGAAGTTCTTTGAGTTGGACGACCAACTCTTGCATTTCGGTCATGGCTAAGCGATAAGGCGCTTTGGCTACGGGAGTAGCATTAGATAGAAGGTCAATACGAAAATCATGTTCACGAGATGGAGGCAAACCCGGTAAGTCATCCGGGAATACATCCGCAAAGTCTTTAACTACGGGCACGGTTTTCAACTCAACCTTAGTAACGATCACATTATACACCTTCCCTTCCCATGGCTCGGTCGTCTCACCTTGCACCACTAATTCTTCCCCGTTTTCTAATGGTATCCTTACTACTCTACTACCACAATCGATCACCGCATTCATTGCCGACAACCAATCCATACCCACGATCACATCAAAGCTACCGATATCAAAGGGCATTAAGTCTATATAAAAGGGGTGGTCACATAATTCTAGCACACAATCACGAATAACTTGACTTATTCTAGACAATCCACCATTTACCATTTCGAGTTCAAAGTAGTATGACAACGGGCTAAGACTAGCATCCATCAACGGGATAAAATCATTGGAAATGAGGCTATAATCGGCCCCGGAATCAAATAACACGGTATCATATTGATGATTGAGAAGAAAAGTACATGCTACAACATTTGAGTCAACACGAGCCTCGGCCGCATTCACGGCAAAAGCTCTTCCACGTGGTGCTAGTTGTTGTTGAGGAGCTTGTTGTTGTTGACCTTGTTGTCCTCGATTTTGATTTGGACCGGCGATTTGCAATTGATTCAGATGCACGGTCACTTGAACTTGTTGGCCAATGAGATTTGGGCATCTATTACGGTAGTGGTCTTGGCTACCACACTCGTAACAATTACCCCGGGCCATCGGGGGATATCGAACATTGAGAGGCAAAGGATTCAAAGGAGCGGCACGAGGATTGGTAGGACACATTCTTGAAATATGACCCACTTGATTACAATGAAAGCAAGCATCACACCGAGTGTGAGACCTATGATGACGATTACACCGAGGGCATAAAGGAATAACCCCGGTGTTAGCTTCTCTTGCCGGCGCAACCGCCGCAAACACTCTTCCACCTCTTATTGGTTTCTTTTGATGATGCCTCTCGTCTTTCTTTGTGCCACTAGACTCGGGCACATCCTTTCTCTTACTTTCATTCTTCCCTAGCTCACCACCCTTCACAAGCTCCATGGTGACACTAGCGGTCCGAGTGATGGCTTCATTAATGGTTAGTGGCATGGTTGGATGAGAAACAAGTACTCTCACCTTATGGGGCAAACCAACCACATACTTCTCCACCTTGCGCTCTTCGGGCCTAACCAAGTGGGGCATGAGTCTTGAAAGTTGGCCAAAACGGCGAGTGTACCCCACATGATCGGCACCCTTCATGGTGAGCTTAGTGAATTCTTCTTCTAGATTCCTCATTTCATAAGGTGGGCAATACTTAGCAATGATCATTTGCTTGAAATTCTCCCAAGGAATGGAGTTAGCAAGATCGATCCCCAAGTTATCCACCTCAAGGTTCCACCATTCAAGTGGATCACCACTTAGCATACCGGTGGCGTGAGAAACTCTTTGATCAAAAGTGCATCCACTTCTAGGAATCACGGATTCAATCTTCTCTAGCCATTCTAAACAACCGGTGGCTCCACCTTCACCCTTCCACTCCGGAGCTCCACAAGCCTTGAAGTCTTTGAAAATACAACCTTGACGGTAAGCATTGTTGTTTCTTTGTTGGACAAAAACATCTTCCCCATTCCCATCACCATTCACATCACATCCTCATCCTCGTTCTCAACATGAACCGCTTCATCTTCCGGTTCTTCTTGTTCATTCCTATCCATGGCCGCCGAGATTCGGGCCACAAGTTCCGGCATAAGCTCATTGAGAGCTTGAGTGATGACCTCGGCTCTTACCGGGGGATTAGCACCACCCCGGCCACCTCGGCCACCACGACCACCACGACCTCCCCGATTACCTCTACCTCCTCGACCACCTCTACCACCACGATTCCCACCTTGATCCTCTTGAACAATCGGCTCTTCTTGCACGTTTTGACGCCTATAGTTAGTGTTAGCTCTCCTTGGTCTAACCATCTTTCCTGAACACACGTGTTAGATTAACAAGTTAAGTCTCACAATTCACACCCGAATATCAAAATTGACCTTCAAGTAACACACAATTTCCACATCAAGTCCTTCTAAATCATTGCATGAATATAGTTATCTCTACGGGGATATTATCATGGCAATAATCTAAGGCTTCATCGATCATACAATTCACAATCAACAATACAATCACAATTCAACTAGTATCATATCAAAGGGGTCAAGTCATAA
Source organism: Erigeron breviscapus (assembly GCA_034093135.1). Lineage (NCBI taxonomy): Eukaryota > Viridiplantae > Streptophyta > Magnoliopsida > Asterales > Asteraceae > Erigeron > Erigeron breviscapus. The sequence goes on along the minus strand of CM067169.1, from coordinate 5,538,604 downwards.
CAAGGCGGGTTAAGCATAGTCCGAATCTAACTTCAACATTCACTACATTAAAGGTGTATGTATACAGGGTGTACCAGCGGCTAACCCTCCACACCGTTAATATATTGAATGGATGTCAGGACTCAGTTCCGTTATGTCATCTAAGTATTGGTCGGGTATGTATACAGGGTGTACCAGCGGCTAACCCTCCACCTAACCAACACTCATTAAACACACCGGGTTACCTACTATACCTCATCCGCAATGCGCAATCCACGAGATCATTAACTTCCATATGACATAGGGTAATCATAGATTCGTTGATCAGGCTCCTCTATGATTACCGAATATCATACTTCCGCCAATGCCATCGTTTCACTTTGCTAGGGACAATTAATAAATGATTCCAAGATTTCACACATCAACATTCATCACAACGATCCAACAATTCACGGTGTATCCCGACACTATTACGATCATCAATTACTAAGTTTATCAAAACCCTACGAACTCCGATCAAACAAATCCACACATTCTAAACATCAAATTTAATCATTAAATCTAATGATTAAGATTTAAACATCAAATTTTAATCTTGTTGATTGGATTTAATTTTTTTTTTTTTTTTTTTTTTTTTTTTTTTTTTTTTTTTTTTTTTTTTTTTTTTTTTTTTTTTTTTTTTTTTTTTTTTTTTTTTTTTTTTTTTTTTTTTTTTTTTTTTTTTTTTTTTTTTTTTTTTTTTTTTTTTTTTTTTTTTTTTTTTTTTTTTTTTTTTTTTTTTTTTTTTTTTTTTTTTTTTTTTTTTTTTTTTTTTTTTTTTTTTTTTTTTTTTTTTTTTTTTTTTTTTTTTTTTTTTTTTTTTTTTTTTTTTTTTTTTTTTTTTTTTTTTTTTTTTTTTTTTTTTTTTTTTTTTTTTTTTTTTTTTTTTTTTTTTTTTTTTTTTTTTTTTTTTTTTTTTTTTTTTTTTTTTTTTTTTTTTTTTTTTTTTTTTTTTTTTTTTTTTTTTTTTTTTTTTTTTTTTTTTTTTTTTTTTTTTTTTTTTTTTTTTTTTTTTTTTTTTTTTTTTTTTTTTTTTTTTTTTTTTTTTTTTTTTTTTTTTTTTTTTTTTTTTTTTTTTTTTTTTTTTTTTTTTTTTTTTTTTTTTTTTTTTTTTTTTTTTTTTTTTTTTTTTTTTTTTTTTTTTTTTTTTTTTTTTTTTTTTTTTTTTTTTTTTTTTTTTTTTTTTTTTTTTTTTTTTTTTTTTTTTTTTTTTTTTTTTTTTTTTTTTTTTTTTTTTTTTTTTTTTTTTTTTTTTTTTTTTTTTTTTTTTTTTTTTTTTTTTTTTTTTTTTTTTTTTTTTTTTTTTTTTTTTTTTTTTTTTTTTTTTTTTTTTTTTTTTTTTTTTTTTTTTTTTTTTTTTTTTTTTTTTTTTTTTTTTTTTTTTTTTTTTTTTTTTTTTTTTTTTTTTTTTTTTTTTTTTTTTTTTTTTTTTTTTTTTTTTTTTTTTTTTTTTTTTTTTTTTTTTTTTTTTTTTTTTTTTTTTTTTTTTTTTTTTTTTTTTTTTTTTTTTTTTTTTTTTTTTTTTTTTTTTTTTTTTTTTTTTTTTTTTTTTTTTTTTTTTTTTTTTTTTTTTTTTTTTTTTTTTTTTTTTTTTTTTTTTTTTTTTTTTTTTTTTTTTTTTTTTTTTTTTTTTTTTTTTTTTTTTTTTTTTTTTTTTTTTTTTTTTTTTTTTTTTTTTTTTTTTTTTTTTTTTTTTTTTTTTTTTTTTTTTTTTTTTTTTTTTTTTTTTTTTTTTTTTTTTTTTTTTTTTTTTTTTTTTTTTTTTTTTTTTTTTTTTTTTTTTTTTTTTTTTTTTTTTTTTTTTTTTTTTTTTTTTTTTTTTTTTTTTTTTTTTTTTTTTTTTTTTTTTTTTTTTTTTTTTTTTTTTTTTTTTTTTTTTTTTTTTTTTTTTTTTTTTTTTTTTTTTTTTTTTTTTTTTTTTTTTTTTTTTTTTTTTTTTTTTTTTTTTTTTTTTTTTTTTTTTTTTTTTTTTTTTTTTTTTTTTTTTTTTTTTTTTTTTTTTTTTTAAAAAAAAAAAAAAAAAAAAAAAAAAAAAAAAAAAAAAAAAAAAAAAAAAAAAAAAAAAAAAAAAAAAAAAAAAAAAAAAAAAAAAAAAAAAAAAAAAAAAAAAAAAAAAAAAAAAAAAAAAAAAAAAAAAAAAAAAAAAAAAAAAAAAAAAAAAAAAAAAAAAAAAAAAAAAAAAAAAAAAAAAAAAAAAAAAAAAAAAAAAAAAAAAAAAAAAAAAAAAAAAAAAAAAAAAAAAAAAAAAAAAAAAAAAAAAAAAAAAAAAAAAAAAAAAAAAAAAAAAAAAAAAAAAAAAAAAAAAAAAAAAAAAAGAAAAAAGCGTGACAAAAAAGTAGAGATACTAAATGCATCAAGGATTTGAGCAATCCATACATAATTCAAGTACATGTACAAATATAGGATCAAATAATGCACAAGGAGCACAACACCATCAATAGTTTACAAAAGATATAGTTCAAATGATGGCTAACGATCCTAGGCATAACCCATAAACGGGAGCAATGAATCACGGATCCACAAAAGTCCAAGCTCAATCCTATCACATGCAATGCAATCATCCATCACGTCTTTGATTCACTTTTATATAAAAGTGTATATATATATATATATATATATATATATATATATATATATATATATATATATATATATATATATATATATATATATATATATATATATATATATATATATATATATATATATATATATATATATATATATATATATATATATATATATATATATATATATATATATATATATATATATATATATATATATATATATATATATATATATATATATATATATATATATATATATATATATATATATATATATATATATATATATATATATATATATATATATATATATATATATATATATATATATATATATATATATATATATATATATATATATATATATA
>CM067169.1:5515648-5530648 GCA_034093135.1 Erigeron breviscapus | reverse complement strand
TAGATAATAAATCGAATTTTTTAGAATTTATTTCTAAATTGAGATATGAATATGGGTGATATTAGAAAAAATTTAAGAGGGAACAAAATTAAAAATTTATGAAACAAATTAAAAAAAGACAATATTATAAATTTACAATAAAATTTTATATCAGTCATCTATATTATATTATAAGAGAATTCTACTCTTACAAACAAAGTTTACATATAAAAGAAATCTTATTTTGTTAAATTTTAAGTTTTAACATTAAATCTTAATTTTCAATAATTTATCAAAACCACGTTCAATAACATACATGACTCATCATCACCGCCACCACCACCGCTGCCAACACCACCACCACCACCGTTACCGTCATTACATCGCCACCGCCACCACGTATTACCCGTCACCACTGCCGCCGTCATTACAGCACCGCATCGCGTCGGTATATATCCTTTTAGTATAATTAAACGATCAGATAGGTCGAACCTCAAGTTATGTATATATTGGATTAGATTGGATTTTCCTTTATTGAGTTGCCGTTGCATGTACATACACCATCAACGGGCCGGCTAAATAGTTTGGATAAGGGTGCGGTTTCTGTTTCCATTATACTCAAAGCATTATGATTGCCAAGACTTTTACTACCCTCAATCCCTCATATCTTTCGGAAAGGCTAAATAGTTTTGATAATGATGCGGTTTCTATTTCGGTTATACTCAAAGCATCATGATTACATTCAAGACTCTTACCACCCTCATGAGTTCACTATCTTTCAATTCAATGGTTTAGATTTTAGTTAAATCTAGATACTAGATAGTAGATAGATGATTTTAAATAAATAAAAAAATTATTTTATTTATTAAACCGAAAAAAGAAAAATAGATAACCGACCGGGCCCGTTTTCAAGTTTTCATGGACTGGTCACACGGATTATTATGCCCAGGCCCGTCTAATGGACGGGTAGCCTCAAAATATTTGTTTTTAACTTTGGTTAAATAAAAATCAATATCACAACTCAATATGAAAGATAAAAGAGGAAACATATGAAAATTAACTCCATATAAATATTGATTTCAGTTTACCTTTTTTTCCCCCAACTTTAGTTAAATAAAAAATTTGCAGTTTTTTTATATCTAAACTTACTACAAACACAAACAACAATTTTAGACTAAACAATTTAGAGTTAAGCTCAACAAAGAGAAATTTTAGACTAAACAATTTAAAAGAAGAAGACATAATTAACCTATAATGGACAACAAAGTAAATTAAAAGAGATAATAATAACAATAACATAAGAATTCAATGTTAAATAATAATAATAATGATTAAATATGAACAAAGTATATAAATAAAGGTCGGTCATTATTATTATTATTATTTAGAAAATATGAGAAAAAATTGAGAATTAATAAGGAGGGAGGATTAGAATCAAGGAGGGGGTAGGGGTGCCAAGTGTACCCCTAACCCTCTCTTTTAATTATATTATAGATAGATGATATGTGTGAGATGAGAAACATATGTGACATTTGATACATGGTAATTCACTTATTTGAAAAATATTGATCTTCAATCTCATTTTTCGAATTAAGTTTAATAAATCTTAAATACATGAAAAATTCAACTTAATGTATCAAGTTTTTAATTATTAAGTCTATTAACTAAAAATGATACAGTCTTTTAATCTATTACATCTTTATAATTCTCATTAATCATAATTTTGATCTTACATTCACATCCAAATTCTGTTTATATATCCTTCCACGATGTTATTCTTTGAAGTTACACATTCCAATTTATTGCTCATATCTAGTTATTTTTTGGGTTTCGTTAAATATTGTCATATGGACTGTAGTTAAAGTGCATAAAATAACTTTACAGTTATCATAAAATTAAGAGGAAAACTTATGATATAAAATATATTCTTTTTTTTATGTATGTTAAATAATCTTTATAATGTATTTAGGATTTTTCTTATTTTTAAACGTTGTTTCAAATCTTGTAAATCCAAACATCGTTTTAGATTCATTACGAGTTTGAAGATTGTTTTATAACATGTCAGAATGTTTAAAGTTTAGAGTTTTTTTCCGAAGACTTCATGACATCAGGGAATCTTCATCGTATAATGGTGAAATTTGCACGTACTTTAGACAACGAGATGTTGACTATAGGCCGTTACAAGTATTCAAAATGAAAAAAATACCAAGATTTGACATCTTTGAGGATCAAACTTAAGATCTTTGGTAAAACCAGGTGTGTTTCTAACGGCTGACTATCATTGGCTAAAAATCACAAATAGTTACATACTTTTATGCATTTATAGTTTAATAATCAATTGATAAATAGTTATTGAAGTATTCATTTGAGTTACTAAATATACGGTAGCTCTAATCTTTATTAAAGTTTATAAGCAAACTCTTATAAGTACATCTGACATGTGAAGTGGAATCAACAAAGAGAAAAAATAAAGAGAGAGAATATATAAACAAGATTTAATTGGTAGAAGTTATGTTTGTAAAAAAAAAAAGTTGTAAAATGTTTATAACCTAAAGATTACTTTAGAGAAGAAATAATATAGGCGCTTAAGGTCAACAATTATTAAAATAATCCTCCAAAATTGCTGCCTCTTAAAATCAACAGAAAAGCTTAAGCCACCCCGGGTTCAACTATAGCGCGGTCTACGCGAGTGCACAACAATAGCTTTTATTATGTAAAAGAAAGAAGATATTTATTGAAGTGGCACTTGTTAAAAAAAGGGTAAATGTCTAGGAACCCCTTAGTTCCGTAAAGGAATTTTTCCTCTCAAGCTAGCGACCCTGCAACGCTGCCTGGCGGTGAGACCCCAGAAACCTTGGCTGGTTAAATATGCTTTTGCAGGGATTTGAACCTGGGTGGTGTTCCCACCAAGTCGCTTTTTAGGGGGCCGGTGGCCAAGGTGCTGTAACCCAGTTGTGATCTTTAACTCTGTATACACTATATAGCTAATCCTTTTGGATGCCATCCCTAGCTATAGCCTCTGTCACCGACTCTCCTATAAATATTCTCACTCAATTTCTCCACATATATTTTCATCCAAAATATAACACTTGTCTCCACATACACCCCAAAAAATAAAGAAGGTGATGCTCTGATTACTTTTCAGATTTCAAGTAATGGGAGGTTGATAGTTTCTTCTTTTTTTTTTTCTTTGCTGTAAACTGTAAAGCAAAATACGATTTGCAATTGACATGTTATTCTTTGGTATAATAGAACAAAATATTTAATCTTGTTACAAGACAATGTATGAATGAGGTGAGATTCGAGAATAGATAGACCCGATAATTATTATTCCTTGGTCCAAGTAATTGTAAAAATACCAATGACTCCGGTCCAAGTAATTAAAGTGGGAATTCCATCGGTAGTGATTCTAATTATGAAATGATTATGAATTCAAGTCTGATCTTTAATATCTTATGAAAAAAATATCTCCATATTGAAAATTATATGGAGAAAATGTCTAAAATACCTTTAATGATTATATTACACTATCACTCTTTTATCTTTTAAAATTATTACATTAACCATTTACATCAATTACTTTTACATCAATAATCTACACCAATCGACGTCGACTCTACCGCCAACAGCCGTCTCACCCAACGTGTTAAACAGAAATTTGAGCTTGATTTGTGCAAAAATGGAGTTAGTGTGTGAAAAGGTGTAGTGTGTGTTTTGGAGGTTGAAGATGAAGATCAGAGAGAATTGAGGTTGAATTATTGTGATTAATTAAGGAAATGGGGGAAAAGCTTACAATTTTGGGTATGGAAAGGAGTATTTATACACTTGACTAACTTTCACTAATACTCCTTCCATTATTAAAATAATTGCATTTTAACACCATTTTTGGATTTCTAACATTCTTCCCCTTGGTGTTGAAATGTAATTCATGCAAGATATCATCTATAAATACGAATTTGTTGATGAAGGTCTTCGAAGCTTTCTCATTGTCTTCAAGATCTTCCATCAAACTTGTCTTTATGTCTTTAATCTTCACACTTACCTTAAAGATGTATCTTTAAGTCTTGAACTTCTCAGAGTTTGAGCATTGCGGAAACTTGATCTTGGCTCTTTAGATTTGAACATGATAGCCTCTTCTTGACAATCTTAACTTTGTCACACTTCCCTTAATTAATGAATCTTTCTCTTGAAGCATTTGGACAAACATCTTTTTCATCACAAACTTCCCCTCGATCAAACAGTCATATTTGCGTACCACCAACGCTTATGTATAGGGTGTACCCACGGCGTACCCACCACGTTGGCGATAACTATCTTCAAAGAAAAATTTGGGGATCACTTTAGTCAACAATTTATCTTTCTTCTTCCCCTCAACTGATAAATTCTTCTTTCAAATAAACTTTTTCGACTTCATTATCCTCTTTCTTCCCCTCATGATGAATGTGTGGCAACATGTTCATCATGTCTCTTTGAAGTCGAAACTGGGGAATCAACCATTATGAAGTAGTAGTCCAATAAACAACATCTTTAGCCGGGTTATACACTGACATGTGTATAAGCCATATTCATCGAATCACTTATGAACAACCTTTGGAACCCATTTTTGTGTAGGCCCAACGGTTTTTGTCTTGACATTCCAAATGTACGTGTCATCGATTCGACGAATAGAATCTGCAGTCCATGGTGGGTGAAAACTCGAGGTTGTTGAAAAGTTGAGTTTTTGTGGACGCAGTGGAGATGCAAATACATTCACTTCTTGCACGGTAATTGGTTTTGGTGCAAGTTCATAGAGTTGCCAAAGTGAGTATTTGATTGTCTTTGACTCAGTTGACTTTGGTTTGTAGACAGGTTTCCATTTGATCTTGGTCAACTGAGCTTTTGCTTGAGAGATGAACTTGGTATTGTCTTCAAATGTCAAGAATGGAATGAGAGTCTGTGTTCCATCAATAGTAGGCTTCGAAGAATACTTTCTATCCTTGAATAAGGCATAGTTAGTAAATTGAGAAGCTTTACGTTCAGCAGGTGATGAAACTTTGATCTTTGAGTTCTTTGGGATGGACTCAGTGCAAACTTTCTTTTGAGCATCAAGTTCAGTTGGAAATATTGGACTTGCATCATGATAAACTGATCCATCATCACTTTGAGTGTCACAAGATGTTGATTGTGTTTGCAATTCCATCTCAAGTTCAGAGATTCTCTTTTGTAGAGATGTTTCATTTGATTGAAATTGCAAACAATTCTCTTCAAGAGTCTTGATTTTGTTGCAAACATCTTGTCTCTCTTTCTCAACTTTGTTCATCTCATCAACGAACTTGCTTTCCATGTTTAAGAATAAGGATGTCTCATTTTTCAACTGAGATTGAAAACTGGAAATCTTTTCTTGCAAAATAAGTTCTCTTGATTTGCTTTCCAAGATGCTATCATTCAGCTTCTTGTTGGAAGTATCCAATTCTGTTTGAAGTTCTTTTATCTCAGCTTTCATTTGTGACATCAACTCATCATTCTTCTTCAAAGTTTGTTTGTCAATTTCATTGCAAACTGCAAGGTTTCCAAATTCAACTTGAAGTTCTTTCATCTCATTTCTAAGCCTCACATTCACAGCTTGAACGTAGATCATTTGTTCTTTCAGTTTGACATTCTTGGCCTGTAACGTGACTACTTCCTCTTGAAATTTGACATTTTCAGTTGCAGTTGAATGAATCAATATCTTCATCACTTGACAAGGATTTGGAAAAGGTCTCGATGAACAACATGAACACAGTCCACCTTTATGAAGTTTTTCTTCAGATGAAGTTGGTTTCTCGGGTGAAGAAGTTAACCACAAATTGAAAACGAAATCGTCTTTCACTGAATTTGATAGGGTAGGATTTGACATTTTGTTTAGCAAAGGGTGAAATGAAATGAAAAGGTAGTTGTGATTGAAATTGAAGTGAAAGAATTAAAATTGAAATTTGGAGATTTTGTACTTCAGGTTTCCCTCCAAATTTTTTCGCCGAAATATGTTCTCACGAAACTTAGAATTTCATGTAAACTTTGGATATCATGATCATAGGAAAAATTTGATAATTTCTAAAAATTTTCGCCAAAACCGCGTCGATAACGGATGAAAATTGGCCTAAAATTTTTTTAACGCTATCAAATTTTAAATCTTCATGAATTATCCCTTTTTAAGATCCTGGGCAAAAATTATTTTTCCCGCCAAAAGACTTTTTTTTTTTTTTTTTTTTTTTTTTTTTTGGAATTGGAACGATCTTGGAAGGAAAATGGGACGATCTTGATTGAAGATCGTCTTGGAAATTTTGGTGAAATTTGGCTAAGTATGAAAAGTGAAACGGTCTTGAAAAACTGGGACGATCTTGATTGAAGATCGTCTTGGAAATTTTGGTGAAATTTGGCTAAGTATGAAAAGTGAAACGGTCTTGAAAAACTGGGACGATCTTGATTGAAGATCGTCTTGGAAATTTTGGTGAAATTTGGCTAAGTATGAAAAGTGAAACGGTCTTGAAAAACTGGGACGATCTTGATTGAAGATCGTCTTGGAAATTTTGGTGAAATTTGGCTAAGTATGAAAAGTGAAACGGTCTTGAAAAACTGGGACGATCTTGATTGAAGATCGTCTTGGAAATTTTGGTGAAATTTGGCTAAGTATGAAAAGTGAAACGGTCTTGAAAAACTGGGACGATCTTGATTGAAGATCGTCTTGGAAATTTTGGTGAAATTTGGCTAAGTATGAAAAGTGAAACGGTCTTGAAAAACTGGGACGATCTTGATTGAAGATCGTCTTGGAAATTTTGGTGAAATTTGGCTAAGTATGAAAAGTGAAACGGTCTTGAAAAATGGGACGATCTTGATTGAAGATCGTCTTGTTTTCTTTTCAAGAATTTGTATTGACCAAACCAATCCTTCTGGATTAGTTAGCCAAAAACAAATACTTCTCAACTCAACCACTTGTCAAGACGATCTTGAGGAGATCGTCCTACAAGCCACTAAGCACAAAGTATGGGAAATTGGTTTTTCAAGCCTGAGATGATCTTGAGAAGATCGTTCTAGATCAAAAATACTACTGGAGATCGTATCAATACAAAATCAGGAACAAGATCGTCCTGAAGTCATCTTCTCCATCATGAACATGAACAGCAGCAGTTTTCTCCATTAACGACATAGCAAAGCTTCAATAACTTTCGATTTACTAGGAGTTAGATCACGAATTCACTTGCAAACTGTTTGTTTTCACCTTAGCAACACACCGATTAACAAAATTCAACACAAAACATAGCAGATTCAAAACCCAAAAATCGCGCCAAAATCAAAAATTCAATCTCGAGATTTAGATCGAATTGGAACTTGAAACTTGACAGGATTATGTTTACAACTATCACGAATCTATTGGTGAACAAATAACTGTGATTTTATGTGATTTGAGAGTGTGAATTTTGATGAACAGTGAAAACGATTTTGAATAAAAAAAATTCGAAAATTGAATGAAAATTGCAACAAATCGAGCTATGGATCGTTCAGATTAACTGATTTTGCTCTGATACCAATTGTTAAACAGAAATTTGAGCTTGATTTGTGCAAAAATGGAGTTAGTGTGTGAAAAGGTGTAGTGTGTGTTTTGGAGGTTGAAGATGAAGATCAGAGAGAATTGAGGTTGAATTATTGTGATTAATTAAGGAAATGGGGGAAAAGCTTACAATTTTGGGTATGGAAAGGAGTATTTATACACTTGACTAACTTTCACTAATACTCCTTCCATTATTAAAATAATTGCATTTTAACACCATTTTTGGATTTCTAACACAAAGTCGTCTCCCACAACCACATTGTTGCCGCGACGAATACCGCCGACATTGTGCGACTACCGTGCTAGTAAATGTAAAAAATAAATAAATTAAGTTTACATACGGAGTATTAGATTAGATGTTTTCTTTACGCGATAATGAGTTTTTCTCTATGATTGGGTGTGATTAATTACCTGTTAATGATTCTAATTTGCCATTAAATAAAAATAAAAATTATTTCAAAAGTACCATAAAATAATTCGATTAAATGCCCAACGTAATTTGTATAAAGAGGTACCTAATTGTGTAGGCAAAATAATAAACCCACAAGGTGCATGTACATAATCATAGGCAAAAAAGCAGTGTTGTTTTTTATACGAACATCCATCGTTTGCCCTCAGCGAAGGTTACCATCAATGTAACTAACCTGGCCAGTCACATCGACCACGATTCTTTCAGATATGCGTTTAAAGCTAAACTCATATTCGGTCACTTTGTCCTCTCCAACGTGACCATACATTGATCGGGGACCAAGCCAGCACTATACAAATCAATGATCACGGAAAAGATCGAACATCAAAGAATAAAGAGTTTATTGAATGAACATTAAGACGTATGTGTTGGAAAACTTCCTTTTGAAGAATTATTTATCCAATGGGAAATGCTTTTGCTTATACGTTTATAGAAAAAGCGAAAGGCAGTATCCTAGATTCCTAGTAATCACTAGTATATTTACCCGCGCTTTGCTGCGGGATTTGAAAATGTTGTTGTTAGGCTTTGATTTCTCGCATTTTGATTCATTATGGAAAGTTAATAACGTTATAGTTCTTTTTAGCTGAAGTTAACGTGCATAGAATAGTTATACTCTTACTATAATATTTAAGCTGAATTTTTGATATGAAAGGTATAACTTTTGTAACATATTTTTTATAGACTTTAGGGTTGTATTTAATATTTTTCTAACTTTTTTTATGTGATGTATTAATAACTAATAGTAATAGTACTATAATATAAGTTGTTCATAAGATTTAATTATCTTAAACTTGATAAAATTTGATTAAGTAATCTCTATATGTGATAAACCCATAAATTTATATGTGGGATAAAAAGGTAATCAATATGTATGTACCGTAACTCATAAGGGGGAGAGGAGTGGTCGATGGCATGGCAAACGGCATGGCATGCCGCCGAGGGAACACCGGCGCCAACCTGACGGCATGCCAGCGGCATGGAGTCCAACGGCATTAAAGCCCTGCGAGGGATGGACGAATGGAACGTTGGAGAGGAGCGTGGGGGAGCGGAGTGGGGGTGGGGTCCAGCCTATTTTGACCGTTGAACATGATTAAAAAAAAAAAAAAAATTCCCCTACCTATTTATCTATAAAAATACACCTCTTTTTTAACCAAAAAAATCACCAAACAAAACCATATCTTCACACTTTCACCCAAAAAAACACCACACTACCAAAAAATGGATTCCTCTTCCTCATCTTCTTCATTTTGTGTTCCACCGGAGTTAGACGATTCGTCTACGGGGAGTACTTTTCAGTTTTTTAATCAAGTGTACGCCGAGCTTGAAGATACCGGTACCTCTTCCGACACTCGTAGGTATATTGATCGAGACCGAGAAGAAGCTCACGCGATACTAATGCGTGACTACTTCGTTGAAGACTCAAAGTTTGACGAACCATTTTTTCGTCATCGTTTTCGCATGAGCAAGAGGTTATTTTTGAAGATTGTTGGCGATATTGAAGCTAACTTTAGCTACTTTCAAGAGGGGTACGACGCACGGGGTAAAAAAAGTTGCACCGCTCTTCAAAAGTGCACATCGGCGATCAAGCAACTGTCTACGGGTGAACCTTCAGACGCGTATGATGAGTATTTATGTATGGCTGCCAGAACGGGACGCGAGAGCATGGAGTACTTTTGTGATGCGGTCATCAATTTATATCAAAAGGAGTTCTTACGTAGGCCGACATCTCATGACGTTGCTCTCATCACACAAGCTCATGAAGAAAGACACCACATTCCAGGAATGCTTGGTAGTCTTGATTGTACACACATCGAATGGAGGATGTGCCCTAAACACTTAAAAGGGCAATACACGAGGGGTGATCACAAGGTACCTACTATTATGATTGAATGTGTTGCTTCGTATGACTTGTGGATTTGGCATTCGTTTTTCGGTCCTGCTGGATCAAACAACGATGTCAATGTTTTGCAGCAGTCGCCGTTGTTTCAAAACGAGCGTAATGGATCCGCGCCAGACAGTTCATTTAGCGTAAATGGACATGATTACAAACGTGGTTACTACCTTACCGATGGAATCTATCCTAGGTGGGCTGCGTTTGTTAAAGCTTATCCGCATCCAGTGGAACAAGATGAAAAGAAATTTAAAAGACTACAAGAGGCTGCAAGAAAGGATGTTGAGCGGGCGTTTGGTGTTCTCAAGGGAAAATGGAAGATTTTGGACCGTCCCCTCCGGCTATGGACAAAGGAGAAGATTGGAAAAGTCGTCGCTGCGTGTACTATACTACACAACATGATCATCAAAGACAACGGGCGGGCAATATCACCGATTCATATTATGGATCCACCGGTGCCAATAGTTTATAACCCGGAAGCAAACCGGGAGTTACAGGACGAGGACGTGCATCATCGGCTCCGATATGATCTCACGGCGCATGTATCGGCTTTAGACTTATCATACCTTGACGATCCAGCGATGCAGCCACCATCAGTTGCGAGTTTGATTTAGTTGTCTTCGTTATCATGTAGAATTTAAATTTCGGTTTATGCTGTTATGTACTTTTTAATTTATGTTTATGTAATGTTTAGTTTAATTTTAATGAAATATTTAAGTTTTTATTAAAAAAGAAAGTGTTTGATTAAATTAAATGAAAAAGAAAAAAAATAAAATTTGGGAGGGTTGAGAAGGTCATGAATGCCATTGAAAATGGTTGGGAGGGATGGTTGGGAGGGTTGAAAAAGAAAATTGAGTTGGAGGTATTTGATTGGTGGGATTTGGGAGGGATGGAATTTTGGGAGGCATGACTCCTCTCCCCCTAAGAGGTGTGATACAATGATGGCTATTAGCTTGAGAGGATTGTAATAGGTGCAGTAAAAGTCGTACTCCATGTTCCCATACTATTACTGTTACAGTAATATATAAGTAATGGAAATATAAAAAGTAATCATGCTTGTACTATAAGCATAAATAGTTGTAAAAACCATATAGGTTTTTAGTATATAGGTAAGGTAATATATAGTTAATTATTTTTGATGAGACATGTTTCTAACAAAAGAATGATGTATGTGATGAATCCAACCTTACTAACCCAAATTGCTAATTAATTGTTTTTTTTAACGATAACTTTTATTTACAAAAAGTACTTCTTGATAAATATGGGACGGCCACAGTACTATACGAAGTTAATTACATACATTAAACTTACACCAATTATACCATGTACTCGTTATATTTTTCAATCTATTTCTATGCAATAAGAAACCAAGAGTCTTTATATCTTGTGTAATCTTGTCGAGAATAATGAATCTTTTGTCGCTTTTTGTCTTCTAAATACACCAACAAGCCATTATTTCCCTTTTAGTATCTTCTGCATGCTCTTTCCTTCCTAATCCCAAATTCCCAAGTGTTCATGAACTTCCACCTGGATCTTGAACTGAAAAACTATATATTGGGCATGTCTTACATCACCATTTTTGCTAATTGTTATACATCATTTGTGCATTTGAAAATTAACTAATGGTTTATAAACTCAATAGAAACCCCCCACAGATTGTGAGATAAAAGCTACTATAGTCAAACTTTCATTTCATCTACTTTGGAAATACTATATGAAACACTTAAAAATGTTCCTTTAAAGCTTTGCTTGATGTGATGATCACCTTAAATTTAGCTACTTGCCTTGAATGCTTTCGAACAAGGAAATCCACTACAAAATACAGTTTCCTATATGCTTAGCTAATTATTATTTTTTTTTTTTTTAAAGGTGTGGATCATTTGCTCGCAACAGGGGATCTAGCTTACGTTGTCTTAACCAGGTCCGCGCTAGAGAGCCCCTCACCCTCAATACCTAGTAGGAGGAGAAATCCCAACTAAACCGCCCGAAGGCACGACATTTAATTGGGATAAAACTATGTCCCCTCTGCAGGACTCAAACCTGCTTCACTAGAGGACTTTATTGTGAAATTCCTTTTAAATGTCTTTCCCATGTCTTGAATTCGAGACCTCCAACATGTAAAGCTAGTGCTCAACCATTGAGTTATAATGGGAAGTACAACTAATTAATTGGGATCCAAGTTTTTAAACTTTATTCTAAATTTGATATGAGTGTTTATATTAGTGCTTATATGAGATACAAAACATGCACATAAAAGTTGTTACATGCATTCAAAAATAATTAAATCAACTAAAAAAATTTGGCAACTCTCATTGAAAATGCATTCAAACACCAATTTAGTTGAAATTAAAAATATGTTTTAAGATTATGCTAATCATAGTTTTTAATGTATGGTTAGCATTACATAGATGTTATTGTACACTATTGTTGATTTTTTTTTTCTAAGAGCTGTCGGTTGACTTTATCATTGCTCAGTCGTATGTTTGGTACTCCATTAGATGCAAAAAGAACCGGATTTCTTAGGTGGACTGGCTTAAATGTCCGTTGCTTGTCACTTAGTTGGTAATGTATCTAGGGTTTGTTATTCTTGTTTGATCCTAGATATTGTAATTATACTTTCTTGTACTTGTACTATTCTCCTTGTCAGCTAGTGTTTTGCTAGTGCTTGTTATTTTAATATATTTTGCGGTTCTAAAAAAGAAAAAAAAATACGATTACAAAATCATATATCTTTTATACGTCTCATCTTCTTTTTGTGTTTAGTTGTAACAATTTCTCTTACTATATTAATGTCCGTTTGTATTCTAACAGCAAATTCCCATCAATGTGTTGATTTTTGTATAGAGACTGCTTTCTTGTATGTGATTAGTTTCTAAAGGGCGGTTCTTGATCCATAAATAAGCAAACGGCTTAATCTTCTCTTTAATTAATTTTGATTATTGTTAACGCTTTGTTGCTAAAAACAAGATATATTTTTGATTTTCAAATGCCCCAACATGCAATGAGAATAATGGCATAAATCACTTTCCTTTGTTTGAGACAATTGCTTGTAAATTTTCATCAATTTGCATGATGAAATGAAGGACCATATATGCAGGGGTTGTTGATTCGTATGCTGTTTAACAAGTGATCGGTGTTTTTAACCGTGATTTCACAAAATGGATGAGTGACTATATGATTGAATTCCTTTATTTGAAAGTGCCTATTTTGTTGGAATTTTGTTTTCGCCAACTGAATTTATATTAGAGAAATGTTACCAATTTACGTGTCATATGAGGTTGACCAATTAAATGAATTTTTTTTTTTCTTAACAAGTGATCGGTGTTTTTAACCGTGATTTCACAAAATGGATGAGTGACTATATGATTGAATTCCTTTATTTGAAAGTGCCTATTTTGTTGGAATTTTGTTTTCGCCAACTGAATTTATATTAGAGAAATGTTACCAATTTACGTGTCATATGAGGTTGACCAATTAAATGAATTTTTTTTTTTCTTTCATGTTTCTTTTTTCTTTTATTTTTTTTTTTTTATTTTTTTTTTTTTTTGTTTTTTTTTTTTTTTATTTTTTTTTTTTCTTTCATGTTTCTCTTTTCATATTTGATTGGTGACACATAAGTTTGTAACCTTTTGTTTGTAATTACTTTGTTACGTTATGTAGGATCTCTATATTATATGAAAAAAAATAATAAGGAAAAAAAGAAACCGGTCTTATGACCGTGATTTCATTAGCAATGCACATGGTCCGATTCACTTGGTTTTCAGGTATCTATTTATTAGTCATTTCACACTTTTTAAGGCCATAGTTCGCATGTAGGCGAAATGCATGCAATGAATCCAGGGCCTATAGCATCCTTGCAATTAATACCTTTCACGTTATTTTCAATGTTACATGGGTCGATCGAAACTTATGTTTTTCTTTATTTATTTTTATAATAATGGTTAATGTGAATTACTGATTAATATTGTGTCACTAATGGTATCACTCGCTCATATTCCAACACTAAAGTTATAATATCTAAAGAGAACCCAATATTTCTGATAAAAATACACTTACAAGATTCGAACTTAAAACTTTATAATATCAGTGAGGCCCAAAATGCCATTTGATCTAAAAGCAAAGACTGGTTTGATTGATACTTAATGTAATGTCTGATTCAAAATTAATTTGGCCACTTTGGTTATAACTTATAAGTAGAGATGATAGATGGATTAGTATTGATTGAGTGAAATCATATTCACACCCACATCCAAATCCATATCCACATTAACATTCATAACTATGTTTATTTAAACTCAATTTCTTCATCTACATCCATACGCATTGGATTAAGTGGGTATATAAACATCCGTTGAATATCAAGAAAAAACTATTCTTTTTTCTCAATAACAAGTTATCAATATTTAAATGGCTTCAAAAAATATATTGTTACAATAATGAGAGAGAATATTAAATAATGTTTGGTAGTCATACTGACTTTTGATGTCTATTGTTGTAGTACGAATTTTTGATTATGTGGATGGGAACAAAAAGGTAACTTATTAACACTTTAGTAGAAAAACTAGATTAAACCCGCACGTTGTGCGGGACTGAATGAAAACATAAATAAAAAATATAATAATTGATAGTTACATTATTATTCATAACTTATGACATTATAAAATACTGTCAGATGAAGACAGATGCAAATAATAAAAATTATAGTTTATGGATATATGATATACGTCAAATATATTAAAGCATAACTAATGAAAAATAAATATTTATAAATCATAAAAATCTTTTTTATAATATATATTTAATAAATATA
Source organism: Erigeron breviscapus (assembly GCA_034093135.1). NCBI lineage: Eukaryota > Viridiplantae > Streptophyta > Magnoliopsida > Asterales > Asteraceae > Erigeron > Erigeron breviscapus. Next base: position 5,515,935 of record CM067169.1, on the reverse strand, counting down.
AAAAATACTCTTTAAAAAAATAAGCATAATATAATAAATAATCTAATTTGAAGATAATTATCATTGAGTTAATAAAAAAACTTTAGACTCATATAGAAAATAAAAAAAATATATTAATGATTAAGATTATGATTATGATTAAGATTAAAATTGATGATTAAAATCATACATAGCAACAAAAATATAGCAAATTAAATGGTAAAAAATGATGTTTATGATTATTCATAATTTATGATAATATAACGACTGATGGAAGCAATAAAATTATAGTTTATGAATATTTGATA